>BHFT01027784.1:0-17869 GCA_004320025.1 Laticauda laticaudata
AAATGACCAAGGGCTTCCCACAGCCCTTCACCTAACAGGGCTACGGCGTACGCAGGACGTTCCAGCAGCACAAGGCAGGAGCCCAGTTCCAGGCACAGAGTTCATCGGATGACACCTTCGTTGCCACCGTGTTGCATGTGTGGATGATTATTTACAAGTTATTATGAATAATAAAGGGCCATAGGGTTTCTGTGGAGACCATGGAATGCCAACCAAGGGAGGGTGCGACATGCCGCTTATTGATATATACAGATGCACCATATAGATTCTTCCTCAAGTACTACCAGGTGTATCCATCGATCATTTGGCTAAAGAATTATCTGTGGCAAAGTGCGGTGAGTCAATCGATTCCTCAAAACTAAGGAGACTACAAATCCACTTCCACGCACAGTCCGCAACAAAGGCGGCAAATAATATCAAATACCCAGATCGTACGATTGGCGGTACGAGAATGCCGGCAGCAGAAACACCTAGTTAAGGCTGCCGCAGCTTGAAGCCAATGTTTCCGTTTTTCAAGCTGTGCTATCATCACCAATAAGACATTGACTTGTCGTCTATTTCCTGTCTGGAACCACGGGTCTACTCCTCCACCCGTTTTCGGCACAAGGAAACTACACTTGGCAGCGTACGAAGGTGCGGATCGGCCTCGGCCACTGACCATACACCACACCCACGCATAAGACTCTGGCTACGCTAGTCACTCCATTACTCCTCCCGGACAAGCATGCGGGTCAGAAAACAGATACGACATTACACAGACACGCCACATAGTTATGGCATAATAGGTCCGTTCGTCACGAACACACTCGCGCCCAAAACAACGCATCCTCATACTGGCACCAACGCTACTCCTCTTACATATGAAAAGAAAGAAATAATGAGAGGAATCCACTAGCAAGTGCTGTGTATTATTGACTCAAAATTTGAATCAAACTACGTTTCATCAGATGAACACCACTGAGAAGAGGCAATGACACTCTGTGAGAGGAAAATAATCAGATGAACCCAGAGGCATAGACGAGCTGTTGTTCTCTCGACAACAAAGTCCTTTACCTGGTCGAGAACGTTGCAGATCTTCAAAGAATGGCAAGCGTCTTATCTCGAGCGCAAGCAGGCGAGTAATGTAAAACAATTGACACTTGGACAGAGCTGGGGCCGGAGAGAGAACATTTAAAGGGGCCCCACTTGGAGGCACACCACGCGTGGTGGTAAATCTAATAAAAGTGGCACGGAAGTTTATGGAGAGACCCAGATGAAATCAGAGAGGACGAAACATCCACTCCGCTGATTTTTGTGGCACGCCTGCCCGACAAATCCATAGGGCAGGATTGGAGGGTGACGGAGATGTATCTCGACTTAGATGATAGCTTGAATCGAGCGATACCGGAGGCTTAGGAAGTATATGGGGCGCTTAGTTATGAGTACATATAGATATTATTCTTCAGAACCGCAAGACTACTGAATAAACCACAATCAGTAGCCGACCAGTTACTACCGTTGTCCTCGCAGATAGCCACTCCAGGCCGTGGTGCCTTTCAGAGCCCATAGAGACAGTCCCCACACCAACCCGCCGCAAATTCACAAGTATCGTTTGGGGTCGTTGTATACAACACCACTGAGACACTTACAATGGACACGACAAGAAACTCCGGGTGCAACACAGAAGTCCACGCGGCTGGTGCTGGCTTTGTTGGACTTTTTAATTTTTGGCACACCTTTGAACTTGGGGTCACTTTTTTCTTTACAAGCTTGTTGTTCAATAAGTTATTTTGATTTACCACTTGCTTCATTTCTTTTAATTTAAATAAAGTCTTGGGTGGAAAAATGTTAAGAAATTGGGGTTTTAAGCCTTTTTGCAATGCTTGTGGGAGGGTTAAGAAAACAGGCAAGTGGGATGAGCAGGGAAACCTGTGGGATGGTATAATAGCTGTGGATGGGTAGGATAGAGTGGGATACGATAGCCTTCCATGTCAGCATAGTGGGACTGTATGCCACCCTCCTGGTTCCACAACCTATGGCCTTAGATTATCAATAATATGTAATAATCATCCACACATGTCAACACAAACACAACTCTTTACATTAAACACCCTGTTCATTGTAGGCGCCCCATACATAATATGGCACAAATCCATCCGTCCGGCGATCAAGACAGGCTTGAAGGAAGCACCATTAATCATCTATCATCCTGTTTGTCCACTCCACTGCTGTTCCAGCTGGGAGTGCACCAGTGTTCAGGAGGTTGCGCTGCTTCTTCCCTTCAATGTGGAGGCTCTGTTTGGGGCCTTGGCACATGCTGGATGGTCTATCAGGTTTCGCCCTTGCTCCATTCCACCAGGCTCCATGTCCCCATGCTTGTTGGGAAGGTCCACGGCCGTTCTGCAAGGACCGGGTACGGGGACATGAATTGTGTCAGATGCAGCAGGCTTCCATGATCCTCCTGTCACGGTCTCTGGCGATGCTGGCGATGAGGTGGTGAGAGTCCTGGAACCTGTTGGCCAGGATGCCAAAGGCGTTCTCATATACCACCCGCTTGCCTGGACAGCCTGTAAGTTGAAGATCTCTCTTCAACGGGTGAGGAGTCTGAAGTGTAAGGGGCTCAATGAGGTAGGTTCTGAGGGAAAGCGTCATCCCCCCACGATGAAGTAGGGCAACATTCTTGCGTGTTCATTGGGCAGGGGCGTTGATCTGGAAAGCCCCATGATGAGTTGCCTTCCAGCCCTCCTTGAGGTCATGGCGGCTGTATACCTGGGCATCTGAACATTGAGCCGCTGCCATGAAAGCATCGATGTACATGAACTTGTAGTCGCATCGGACCATGGCAAAGAGGAATGCTTGAAGAACCTTGTAGTTTGAAATAAAGTGGAAGCCCGACTTGGGTGGTGCTTTGCAGGCCACATGCTTCCCATTTAATGGGCTCAACGGTGTGGGGGGGGAAGTTCCACCTCTGGTTTACCCACGCTCTGCAACTTTCCTTCATCCTTTCAATCAGGAGGGGCACTGGGCGGAGCTCCTGCAGGTATTCTTCATGATGGCCTGCACACTTCTCTGAGCCACAAGCTGATGGTGTTGTGTGGCACCCCAGCCCGTACTGCATGCTCCTTGTAAGGTGGTTCCCGGGCAGGTGGCGCAGAGTGATGCCACCTTTAGCCCAGGTTCCAAGGCTGGTCCGGAAGTTGGTGTTTTGTCCTTGGTCAACCTGGGTAGGTCAGGCGTCGCTTTGGCACACTTCGTCAAACATGGCTGGAGGCATGCCTCATGAAGTTCGGATTGCCCAAGTGTCTTTCGTGTTCTTGGCTCCCCCATCAGCTGTGTTTACAGCCATACTTGCTCTTCCTTTCTCCCGATCCATCTTCGGACCCAGCGCTTTTGACCGTCCTTTTCTTCCTGTAGTAAGAGTTCCACAGAGCCTGTAAGATTGGCTTCGAACTGTTGCAGAAGGATGTGACTGCCAAAAGGACTGTTAGATCCACGATTGACATGACTGGATGCTGTGGAAGAGCAAAAGTCAGGATGAAGGCTGCAGAGGTCTGGCACAGCTGGGCTGTGCTGGGCTGAAGTGGAATGCAGAATGATTGCTCCCCTTTTTAAGCAGTATAGGGGGGGTTGGTCCCTTTGCATCCTCTAGGCATCCTCTAGGCATCTGTAGACATCCTTAATATCTAGATAGGTCCCCTCTGTGAACAGGTTTTTTTTCCGTTTTAAACCTTTTGTTTCCGGTGCTGCATCCGTTCTGCATCTGGTTCTGCGTCCATTCCACTTCCTCTCCTCCGCGTCCGGTTCCACTTCCTCCTGCGTCCGAGCGATGCGAGTTGCGCCGGATGCGTAGGCGGATGCATAGCGGAATATAGCGGATGCGTAACGGATGCAGAATGGATGCGTAGCGGATGCGTAGCGGATGCAGAACGGACGAATCGGATACAATTTCCGTGCAAAAGTTTTGAGGCAGCTCAAAGACTTTCTGAGCGGCATGAAACGTCAATAGACGGATGCTGGACGGATAGGAGGAAGCAAAACGGAGGCAGTGAGAACATTGCGTTAATCAACGGATGGCAAGCTTTTTTGTCTGTTTTACATCCTCTTTGCATCCGTTGGTGCAGTGTGACAGGGGCTTAACATTGGTGGAAAATGGAAGCTATGAAGAATGTTGTCCCAAAAGTGCTTTTTTAATTGGCAACTGGACTTTCAGGTTTTTCTTTGAAGATGTTTCACATCTCATCCAAGGAGCTTCTTTAATTTTGCCTTCAGAACTGATATTATGCTGATAGAAATGTATGAACACTATTTTGCATTTTAATAGTTTTGAGATTAATAAAATTAATGGAACTTGGTCTGTTTTATTTATTTGAATAAACTTTAGCTTGCTTTATTACTGAACGAATAATAATTTGAAACATTTATGGAGCATACATTAGTTGTTTTGAATTGTATAATCTTTCATGCTGACTGATTGAAATAACCAAGTTTTTAAATATATCACTTCTAATAAATATAGAACAAGGCAAAGTTACATGGCTTAATAAATCACATGTTTGATTATAATAACTAGGTATTAAATATTATTTTAAACTGGTATCCTATTCATTGTATGAAACAGAAATATAGTTCATAGATTAAAATATTTGCCTATTATATTAGCCATTAATTTAAATTTTAAGTTAAAATAAAGTCAGCCTTTCTATCATAGGTTTGTTTCTAACCATAATAACAACTATATTCATTTATTTTATTTAAAAGTTATAAACTTGATGCAGTATATAAATGGAATACATATATTAATGTTTATGGTAGGTCAGCTTAATTATCCTGCATTCATAATTTAAAAGTTGTCTTTTGGTTTAAAATACAAAAAATAAATAATATGTTTACCTTAACAATTGCATAAAACCATTTTAAAGCTGTTTCACTGGAAACTAATCCAGTAACTTTCCAGAATTACTTAAAAAAAACACAAACTATTTTCTTTGTCTATTAACAAATTAGGTTGCTTTTGATTAAAGGTCATTCTAGATTTATATGGCTTTTTAATTTTCAAAAACCCTGGAGTCCCAAGAAGAATGGTTTGTTGCATCCAGGAATCTTAACTCATTCTGTATTTCTTTGAAGGAGTTGGTCCAATAATTGCTGAAGGAAAACAAACATAAAGGCAAACATAAAAGCTGTAATACTAAACAATTTAAGAACAAAGGATGAATACAATAATAATATAAGCAATTATACATACAATATAAAAATAATGATGCATGATATAATTACAGTGTAATAGATAATATTTATAACAATAGAAACCATATATTCTTATTACAAACCTTTTTTCTTCATTGTGACAAGAACTTACTTTCTTCAGAGATACACAGATTTATGCTGTTCAGTAGTTCCTCAGAAATGAATTTTATAAATCTGGCTAATTGTCCATCTCTACAATTCTCACAAGTGGAACTAACAGAATTCTATTACATAGTTTTTGAGCCCATTATTACATTTGAACATGTCCAGGGGTAGGCTTCAAAAATGTTAGCAACGAGTTCTCTGCCTGGTCGCTGGGTGGGTATAGCCATGATGGGCATGGCCTAGTCGGCCTTCTGCACCATGGCAGGAGGGGCATTTTTGCCCTCCTGGGCTCCAGAGGCTTTCCTTGAGCCTCCAGGAGGGTGAAAATGGTCTCCCCAGGCTCTGGAAGCTCTCTGGAAGAAGGAAATGGACCCTTTCCAAACTTCCGGGAGGCCTGTTTTTCTCCCTCCCTGAGTCTCCGCGCATGCCCTGCACTTACCTACATCCAAAATGAGCTGGGTGTGAACTCCTGGGAGGTGAGGGGTGGGCGGGGCCAGACAGGAGTGGGATTTGGGAGTAGGATTTCTCTGAACTGCACAGAGGATGTCCTAAACCTCTGCGAATCCCCAGTAGTCCACTCCTGAGGGTATAGGCAATAAGATCTCACACTTAAGGCAAAATATCACTATAATTTCACAATCTTATTTACACTCCCCATTGATGTTCAGAGCACAAATAGAGGAACATAGGATATAAAATTTCTGCTTTATTATGCTAAAGCTTTAAGCCCATGTCACACTGCACCAACAGATGCAAAGAGGATGTAAAACGGAGAGAAACACTTGCCATCCGTTGGTTAACATTGATGCATCCGTTCTTACTCATCTGCGTTGCGTGATTCATACGTTCTATTCCGTCGCGCATTCCGCTCTACTGAGGATTCGAATCCGCTCCAAAAAGTTTTGCAGCTGCAGAAAACATTTTTGAGACGGATATAAAACTTTTCCGCCGCGTCCGTTCTACATCCGCGACACATACGGGGAACAAACCAAGTTCTACGTCCGTCATCATCCGTTGTAAATGTCGCATGTATATCCGCCTCAGCAACAAATTACCGCTATCGCATTCGCCGCAAACTCACATCCTGCCATCCAAGCAGTAAAATCGGAAAGAGAGGGCGAAGAAGACCACGCCGAAATAGCATGCGCGGAAACGTTCGTCCTGGCGACCTTTCCCCTTTAGAGTATATGAATAGCATTGTGACATCTAGAAAGGATAATAAAAGCGACCTGCCATCCTGAAACCTTATAGCTAAAGCATTAAAAAACTCAGTGAAAAACTATTATATAATGGAGGATAGATAATTCAGATATATTAAGAAATGTCAGCAAGAAAAGATGTCTGAGACCCGATTTGAACCTGAACAAAGAAAGGACTCACCTTGTTGGGAAAACGATATTTCCTTTAATAAAACAGGGGGAGGATAATCACCGGACATCCTCTACAAGCTTTCAGGTCCAGCAGACGTGGAATGAGGAGACTTAAAACCCAAGTAGACTTGTTGCCAACCTCTTACACAAGCCCTTTGCTCTTCAACTAATCATTCATTCATCACATCGCACCATGGGTTTGATCAAACGGCACACTTCCATTTTTGGTAGCCGCCATCCATTCAACACCAGAACCAAGCCCTCTGTCAGACTTGTTTCCACCTTTTCTAATGCAAGGAGAGAAGAGAACGTCCAAGAGCTGTCTGGGTCCGAAGATGGATTGGGAGTAAGAGTTGGAGTTTGGACTCTATGACAAGCTTGGTTGTGTTAGCTGAGGGGAATGAAGGACACTCGTGACATTTCTCAGCCTTCATGAGGATGCCACCAAGCCATGTTGACCGAGTTGTTGGAGCGGCTTGAGACCAGGTTGACCAAGCTGATGATAGCAACAAGTGTTCCGGCCCAGCCTGGACCCTGGGTCAGGTGTGGCACTGACTCTGTGGCACCTGCTCTGGAACCATGTATAGAAACTTGCAGTATGCCTTGGGAGGGTGCCACAACAACACAATCAAGCATTTAAGTGGTCAGAGATAGTTGGTGCAGGCTCATCATCAAAGAAAATAGCGTGGGGAGAGCCTCCTCCCTCAGAATCTGTACCCAGACCACTCGGAAGTAAAGTGCTAAGGAAGAAAGTATGCATAAAAGAAAGAAGAGTAGATTAGTCGGAGGGAGTTGAGATACATATATCCTCCGCACCCCCTATGGAGCCTAACTAAATAATTGGGGAAGCACTCGTGAGAGAATACCTGTCTAAAGGCACCCCGAAGATCCAAAGGCACCACTTAATATTGCAACTACAAAGGCGAACATTTATCTTCGCATCATCCTCGTATTGCCTTATATATGAGTCAAACTTGACTTGCCATACATTACAAGGTTCATGTTAAGCAATCTCTCTCGATGCTTGCATGGGGCCATCGAGGCTCGATGGTTCAGATGACCATTGGCATATACTGAAAAAATGCCAGCCCTCGAATACTCAAGAGTAGGGGTGCTGTGAAAATGCAACCTTCCTGTCGATGGCCTTACCCAGAATCCTGGGAGCCACCTGCCGACGACAACCATCAGATGTGCCTACTTCAATCGATGGGGGGATGACGCCTCCTCCCTGAGGAACCTATCCTCAATGAAGCCCCTAACACTTCCAGATGCTCACCTGTGAAGAGAGGACGTTCAACTACAGCAGTCCAGGCAAGACGTGGTGTAAGGAACGCCTATTGCATACTCTGTGTCAACAGGTTCCAGTGCTTCTCACCACCATGCACCATTGCCTCAGAGACTGTGAGGATACATGGAAGTTTGCTGCATCCTGCACAGAATCTCATGCGCCCCGCTGACCGAGTGTTTGCAGAAAGGCTTGTGGACCATCAACATAGCCAATGGGGACATGGAGACCTCGGAATGGAGGGCAGCGAAACCTTGAAAATTAGCACACTAAGGATGTGCAAGGCCCCAACAGAGCTTCACGGAAGGGAGAAAGCAGCGCAACTCCTGAGACACTGGTGCAAACTCCCCAGCTGGAGGCAGTGGTAGTGGCAAAACAGAGAACAATGCTTCTAAAGAAAATCGATGGTAGATGCTTAAGTGCTTTTCTTCATTGAGGCCTGTCCCATAACACTAGATGTGAGATGTGTTGCCATGTGATGAATGTTGAGTGGCGCCTATATCAGATGAGGCATTAGTGGCCCTATTAATACAAAGAGCCTCTTAGTTTATTTTGAAATGTTGTTGACTCAACTGAACACTACAAATGATAGTTAGTCTGTGAATTAAAAAGGGCCACACGTGATGGTAGCTGGTGAGGGGTGGAACCATAACAGCCCACTATGCTTCCGAACTGGGTTGACGGTTTTTCCAAATCTCCTCAGATCCTATCACAGCAGTGGGTATCATTTGTCCTTGACACTGAGTGCCCACCAGCATTATTCCATCCCACAGCTATACGCTCAGCCCCATTCCTCCACAGCAAATATCCTCATTCGCCACTCACATTCCCTGATCGAAGTATGCGAAGAAGGGCTGCTTAACCAGGAAAAAGTTTCTAATAATGTTGTCCACCAAGACTATATTGAAGTAAAGAAATGATATCCTACTATGTAGCAAAGATAACCTTTATAGTAAACAAACCTGTAAAAGAGCAAAATGAAGAACCAAAGATAATTGGCAATGGTTTAGGAATGTTAAACTTAAAATTAAATTCAGTTATCTCAAGCAACAAGAAATGTTCTACTAGGATAACAAATAAGCATATAAAAAAAAAATAAAGATTAAGCTCAAAGGTAGATAACTCCAAGTCTCTGGATCATCTGTTCTCAGTCACTCTGACTAATGCTCCAATGGTCTTCAGGTGATAAGGGTCCTGGAATTGCTGGCTATTGAGTGTGCAGTGCGGCTGGATAAGTCGCACTGGTATTTTGAAGGCGATCTATGATTTAGGTGCCTGGGTCCCGACCCGAGGACAAATAGAGCAGATTGGGTGGATAGTGAGCACGGAAAGCTCTCAGAAAGGCTGGCGTCAGGGCACCGCTTAAAGGTATTAGAAGAGGCACCTTCATCCATGCGACTTGGATGTCAGGCCAAGTGACCGATGACATAGTTTCTCGTGTATTGAAGATTTTTAATAAGTGGAATTCGGTGGAGCTACACTGGCTGAAAGAGGAGTGTTGTTGGGCGCGTGGATGCTGGTCTTGAGAGACTTGCAGGCCGAACTGAATGTTGTTGAAACTGGAAGTGTCGAAATGGAGTTGGCAGATCTGTGGCTATCTTCAGTTGGCCGCTCCTCAGATTCTTTTGAAATATGGAGAAAAAATCTAATTGGTGGCATCTGTAGGGGGCCTAATCCGGTGGCAAAGTGCGAAGTCAGAAATGTGAAATAGAATTAAAGAAAAAAGAGTTGGTTACTGGCCTCACCCCTCAAGATAGGTCATCAAGAGTGTAAGGCCATTCCAAGTGTCAATCGGATGAGCAAGGTGATCAACCATGAAGGCCGGAACTGGGAAGGGCTGCCTCTGTATAGAGGAGAATCGCTTTTGGTAGCCATCAGACCTTTGGTGGTCGGAGAGGCTGTTGATGAAAGAGACCTGGGAAGGGCTGGTGAACATCGCCTTGGGGGTGGAGGGAGCAGACCTGGATGGGTGGGTGCAGGGTTCAGCTGGCCTGCGAGGGTTGTTGTGCAGATAGCGGCAGTTGGATCCTCATACTCTTCATGCACCTGGTGAACTTAGTGCTCGCTCGTATACTATGTCACAATGATAGGGCGTTACTGTATGGTCGACATAGGTGTGTGTGGAAATGGCTCATTTTTAGTTGGCTTGGCGTATTTTAGGATGGAATTATACTCAATAAGGTATGTACAGACTTGAGGGGAAATATACTGCTCACTGTCTCTGGATTTGTGTCCCTGATTTCTCCTATATGTAGGACAGTGCTCCCGGCTCATGTCCCTCCAGTTCTGCCTTCTACCTGCAACTGCTTTCTGGTGGAGGTCGACTGGGTTCAATGTTTTAAAATTTAGCTTTCAATAAATATTTAAAAAAAAAAAACAAATTAGTGTGGGTGCTGGATGGTCATCTGGGGCTGCCCGCGCAATTGTTTTAACCTCCTCTTGATTCCATCATTGCTATCTGGGGCAATCCTCTCCTATTTGTCCTCCGATGAGGAGGATGCTCTCGCAAGCATGGTCGGTGAAGGGGGTCTCTGTCGTGGGGTGTCTTCCGCACGACCATCCTGCACTGGACACAACTGAGCGTGTTTATCCTGGACATGGAGAGAGCCAAGTGGCCTCCTCTGTGGGCTAGTGTGGCTGTAGGAGAGGGTTGACAGAGGGCTGCCTCCTCAAGTAGGTGGATCTCACCCCTGCACGAAAGCTGCACACTGCGCCAATGACGCTAGGGTTCTTCCTCGCGTACTCCGGCTCTAGCCTGAACAGGCGAACAACATGCGCGCGCAGGTACTCTTCAGGTGCAGCTTGCCTATATCAGCGAGCGTGTACATATGTTTTCCACCACCCACCATGAGGTCATCCTCGACACGTGTAGCTCCAGGCTCTCCCACTCTTCTCTCATTCCATAACCAACACTGCTGTGCTTGCGGGTAAGTTAGCTCTCTCGACCCATTTACTAAAGCCTGTGGCCCTTGCCTCTCACAGGTTTATTTCGTTTCTCCTCGTAGCAATTGCAGCACCGTCTCCTCGCTCATGAGTTACTCTCTGCAATGGTAAGTTACTGTACCTCTCCCCCTTCTCCTCTCGATTGGCTCTTCCTCCCTCTGGCAGGCGACTTTACTGGAGCCCTCATCAGCAGGGCTTGGAGGGCCCTGGGGCTGGTCCACCACACCAGCAGCACCAGCAGCTAAATGCGAGCAACCAAGAATATTCAAAGTAATTTCACTTTTTCCATTGCAGTGCGGAAAAAAAATAAGGCTAGCCCCAGCAGTTACTCTACCTTAGGAACCAAGTACTTAAGTGAATAGCACCAAGCAAACAGAATAATGAGAAAGGGACTGGGCTAAACCTGAAAACCCCAGGCAACAGATAGAAGCCACCTCAGCATCCGATGCGCCAGCCACCAAACAGCAGGAGGAGAAAGCACCCCATCATAGTCGCAAAGCACCAAGCCACGCTCAAGCCCCAGAAGCGACAACCAATGTCACAGCAGAAGTCGACGCTCGCACAGGTGCGTGGGTTGGTGGTTCTGGTCCTTCTTGCCAGGGTGCTGTGCAGGATTAGGCACAGCTTCCTCTCTTCCCCATTTTCTCGTTATTTGCAAGATTGTCTCTGGGCCAGCAGGTTCTTTCTCGATTGTGACTTGCATCTGCTTTGAGGCGTGTATCCCTTTTTATATCCGTGGAGTCTTTCGCAATGTTATACCCCCCTTGCCATGCGACATGTTGAAGTGGCCTATTTTGCATTCTGCTAGGGCATCTTGCATAGGCATCCTCGCTAGGCTGTCTCAACCTGATTGCATCCGCTATGGTAATCATACTTCCGCTACTGTCTCCTGGTTGGTGTTTTTCGACCCTACGACATCCGTGTTCTGTGAAGTCCACTACGCATTCTGCTTTTTCTGTTCTTCCCCCGGAAGACCCTCTGCAGCGCACGTGCATCTGATCTGCTATACACAGCCGCGTTCACAATCTCAGCTAAGGGCTGTCCGATATGATGCCCATCTGCTTCCATCCGCTTCCATCCGCTAGGCTTCCGTTGAGCATCTGCTTAACATCCTCGCTACATCCTCTCCCCGTCTGTTCCTTTCTGTTCCTTTCCGTTCTGTTCATGCAAATTTTTGCCCCTTTTGAGAACAGATAACAACGGATGGAAAATTTTCTCATCCGCTGTGTCCTTTTTACATACGTTTTGCATCCGTCGGCCAGTGTGACCTAGCCTTTAGGTCAGTTATGAGGAAAAAAATAGAATGAGAATATTGATGATTCAGCTTCCTGTTTTGCTATATAAGAAGAAGGGGATTGTATTTAACAATTAATTGGAAATCTTTTACCTTTTTAAATATTTCAACCCGCTTTCTGTTGCTCTGTATGATTATCCGTTTCTGTTTCTCTTCTTGTTTCTTCTTCACTTCAGGAAGATTGTTATAAATTCTGCAAAGATTAAACATAATCATTCTAGAATGCAGCTCTCAAATGGCTTTTGATACGATGCATTTCAAAATATGTTTTAATTGTGTTTCAATATATCTCATATGCCACATGTTAAGACAGCATGACAGGTAAAAATTGTTTAAAACAATAAGGCAAATAAGTAAATCTACATGTTTTAAAAATATTATATTCTATCATTTCAGTTACTTATGTTATTCTTCTAAAACCATAATGTCCTCTTTTATGGTTTATATTAGGGTTTCTACTCTAAATATGTCAACATATTCAGAATGTAATACTGATTGTGAATTGTGCCTTTTCAATGACTTTTGGGGAGAATCAAATGTATATAATATATAAAGGATCCATTTCTTTTTATTAATTTTTCTGAAAGATAAATCTCATGCATGCCTTATCTAAGAAGCATTTCTTGTACACCTCTCTCCTTTCTCCATTACAAAATGTAGACCTGCCAGAAACACACATCTGCCCAAGAAAGTATTTAGAAATTGGCTATTATCAAATCATATTTTGCTCTGGGTGTGCTGGCTGGTGTTTGCACATTGATAGAAGGTACCGAAAGGAATCATTTCAACCAATGGCTAAGATGATCTCCCAGGCAGTCTAAGAACACAGCCAAGAACATTCTGATCCCCATCAGCTGCCCAACAAAAGGCAAAATAACATAGGTGTGACACACATTCAAATGAAACTAATAAAATACAAAAGAAATCAACATTGTTTATTGTGATGTCCCATGATTACATTCAATATGCCATAAAGGATGGATTTAATTTGCATCAAGCTATAAAGTGAATCAAACCGAACTTGAGGATTCATGATTGCTTATGAAGAAAGGCAAAGATGAAAGGAAAAGGATCAAGTTCATGATGGAAAAGGATCAAGTTCATGATGCCATTTAGGATGTTCCTACCTTTTTGATCGCATATGCATCTCCTTTTCTGAAATGTACCGTTCCTTTGGTTTGAAAAGGTTATCTAATAATTAGAAACAAAAGTTACATTGTACTAGTAATATTAGCAAACCTCAATGAGACAAGTAGTTTTTTTTGTTTTTTCTTTTAGCAGACAGCAAGAGCTACAATGGCACTTTTTCTGATTCAGTATCACATAAAAGTTATCTGCTTCTTTGAAAAGGGGAGTGGGGGTTATAGACAATACTCCCTCCTACTTACTCTTTCTTTGCTTCCCATTTCTTCTAAGTAGACTGCTGCATTCAACCACTATTTTATACCAACATATATTTTACAATAGTAATATGCCTTGCAAAATTAGGATGATTAGGAATAGCAAGATGTTTTAGTTTTATTTATCTATTTATATCCTGCCTTTATTATTTGTACAAATAACTTAGGGTGATGAACATAACTAATACACCTTCCTCCTCCTATTCTCCCCACCACCTGTGAAGTGAGCTGGGATGAGAGAGAATGATTGACCCAAGGTCACCCAGCTGTTTTTCATGGCTAAAGTAGGAGTCTCTTGCTTTCTAGCCTGGTGCCTTAACTACCAGACCATATTGGCTCTCTATATATCTCCATATAACAATATCTTACAGGTGTTGTCTGAGAATTCTTAAAATCTTTGAATAGGAAGCACATTTGGGATTCTGACTACATTATGGTGCTCTTGCAAAATGGCTACTATGCTGGGCATGAGAAGTTGTAAAGCACTGATTTGCCAGAAGTCTAACTAGTAAGGATGCTGTTCAATGTGGTTTCAAGCTCCTCCTTGCCAGGTGTTTCTATTGTCAAGCACACAATCAAGGAAGCAAAGTTCATACAGATTTTCTTTAATGAGTTCTAATTCTAGGAGTTAGGTTTTAAAATACTGCTTCTGGAGGACTGAAATAGTTTAATCCAGTCCTCCTTGATTAAGATGTTCTGAATCACATTTCTCTGAATGTTGCATGACAAATACCCATTTATTTGATAATTTGATTGCGGAACCCATCGGCTGATAATTTATGTTTAACTCTTACCCCAACCTCCCTCTTATTCAGCCCCAAGTGCAATCTCACATATAAATCATTCCACTTACTTCCAAACAAAGCACAAAGATGCATCTACCTGGAGATTCAAATACTATACATATGCATAGACATAGACATATCTAATTCAATCAACTATCCACTTTACCTTTACCAATATTTTTAATTATGCAAAAACAACTGTGGTCCCACACATCATCTTCACTGTTCAACTTGCACAGAATATGTATGGGAATATATGTGTGAATTATGTGCATGAACTATGTGTGTGAATTATATGTGTGTGAATATATGTGTAAATTAGAGGTCTCCCTAATAATCAAGGTAGCATCCTGTGTTCACCTACTTAAAGCCCATTGAAGAAATTTAGGATGGGACCACTTTGCTACAATGCACGCATGTTTCAGATTTGTTTGAAGTGTGTCTTCCTCTTATAAACAATCACATTTGTAAAGCTAGGTAAGCAGGAGAATAGAGTAAACTCCCCATTTTAAGAAATTCTCACTGTATCCAGAGACATTGGATAACTGTTGCACGGTCTCCACTCTTCTCCTTTTTAGTGAAGATTGTTGAGAAGATGGTGAAGAACCTACTACCTAGTACCCTAAGGAAAGGAATTGTGTGTAATTTGGTCAATCAGGATTCATATTGTGAAGACTACTTTGGTTATACCAGTGGATGATCTTAGAATCTGGATGGTCTTTTTTGGGCAGCTTTTAATCCCATTGATCATGATATCCTTCTGAGTCAACTTTGGGAAATGGGGGAAAGGGACACTTTTTACAGTGACTCCATAGCTAGCTTCAGTGGTAAGAAAGAAGAGATTAATTTGGTTGGTGCTCTTTTATAGGGTGTCAAAGGGTTGATTTTGGCAGGAAAAGCAGCTGGTGATTCATCTGGTTTGGGGAAATATGATAGGCCAAGACACAGAGCTCCTACTTCTGTACAGTAGTGTTATCCTTCTAGAAATGCTTTCTACTGCAAATTGGATTATGCTTAATTTTAGTCACCTTCCCAAAAAGGAAAAGATTTAGCTCTTTCAAAGAGCAACCAGATCTTTTTTGGATTGTTTTTCTGTTTGTTTGTTTTTTTAATATCCTGGCCTCTATCTGATGCACTTGGATTGTACTGAACTGTGAATTCTTAAATGTTTGTATTTTGTGAAACCCCTGAAAATCTTATGGGAATGGGATGGATTTCTTATACCATTCTTTTGCTTTCTAACACTAATGAAGCTAAAAAGTTTGGGGCTTTACAGCAATGACCCCAGGACTGTGGAATGATATTTCCTGTTTGAGGCATCAAATTCTAGCAAAACTTTTTCCCACATATACACCTAAATTCTTTTCTATTGAAACTATAGTAGAGGAAAGAAATCTGTACCACATCCAAGAAATGTGTAGCTTACACGCTAATATTAAAATACATTTATCTTAAGTGTGACTCCTTTCCCTGTCTCTGAAATTCTGAGCTGACTTTCTGGCTTTGGAGAAATGCTCTGATGAATCTTTTGATCTCGAGATTACAGAGGTATCATAGATTGCAGCCTTAAAATCTAATAAAATCAATTTATTTCCAAGTTTTTGTATTTATTCTGCCAGTTGCATTTTAATCCTAAATATACTTTTGGCTCAAAAAAACCTCTGATGACAGATGTCTCAAAACAGCAGAGACTCAACTGTTTGATGCTCTTTCAAAATAAGAGCCAGGGAGATAACTATTGGGACTTACTTCAAGCTATGTATAATTAGAATTGATCTGTAAATCTGTCAAATTGTTTTTGTTGCCTTCTTTTGATACATCATACTGACTTGAAATAATGCATGTTACAATTCGGCTTAGTATAGTATATCTGATAACTATTTTCCAGTGCTCTGGAACAAGATCTTCCCTATTCACATTCTGTTCCTATATTCTAAAGGTACTACGTGTATTTATAGATATTTGTGGGAGTTTCTTCAGGCAATTCATGAACCCAAGGTATGTGTCCTTTAGTATTTACTTAAGAGGAGAAGAACTCTTTTTAGTTTCAAAGTGATACCATTTACAAAGTCAATGTACAACTATATATTGATGTAGCAAAACTGTTCCCCCTCTATTCTCTTACTGATAAGTTACTGAGCCCAATTTAAGATGTTGAGATTAATTTAAAATGGTCTTCACAGCTCTGCTCCTGAGAATTTTCAGGACCTCCGTCTTCCAGCTCTACAGGCCCAATCTGTCAGATCTTGCAGGGAACAGCTGCTAGTGATTTCTGGGAAGTGAGGAGAGCCAAGAAGTTCTGGATTTTAAGTGGAAGCTTTTGAAATCCAGTTGAGGGATTCAAAATTGATGTCTAAATGAGGAAATGTTAGCAAGTCAAGGAATAGAATTGAATGAGTGCCCAAGCGGATGAATCTGATCTGCAGCACAAGGAAAACAATGTCACAAAAACATTGCCCTTCAGCAATGAAGATGTATTATGATACATTCAGATGCCTGAATAACAGCATGAATAGGACAGTTTTCGGGGCGGAGGAAAGCAAAAAGCAACACAAATACTGAGCTCTATACTGAAGAATAATGGTATCATCAGGACAATTATTATATTTTGTGAAAATGGAGCATTCTCAATACAATAGCAAAATAGAAACACTCTAAGAAGAAACAATAATTCATAAGCCAAAAAGCAAAACATGAAACACTATTGCAGATGAACTAAATGTCTTTTTTTCAAAGCCCTCTTCCTAAAGCGTTAAAAAAATTGGGAAGAGACAGAAAATTGGTTCCTTTTGCTAAAAAGAATGTATTCATAAGCTCTAAACAATTATTAATCCACTGAAGGGTGTCTCTGAATGTCTTCAAAACCAGCACAGAAGTAATTACTTGAAAACACTAAGGGAGACTGTCAATTTTCTTATTTCTAAGTACTTGTGAAAATATGGATTTCAGAAGCCTTCTGTAACATAAATCTATGAAATGCCAACAGAAACAAACAAATATTAGATGCAGAGATAGACATCAGCTTTACAATTCTCTAAGGTGTAACTTTTGGGAAAAAATAACTTGGGAAGGGAGGGGGAACTTACATCAACATATAAAATAACAAAGATATATCTATATCTATATATCTATATCTATATCTATACACACACACACATTATACAATCACTCATAGATTTTTTTTACATTAAGACCCCAGCACTGTTCATTATATAAATTTAAAGTATTATAAATAGCTGGTATCCTTGTCACTAAAATAAATACATCATAGTTTTTGAGATTTAAATCCAGTTATTTCAACATCATTCTTATTCAGTTCATCACAGTGAGATTCTAATTTATCCAGTATTGTCCACAGCAAGTAGTTTGTCTTAATTAGTTTTATTGAAATGAAACATTAAAGGTTTTTTTAAGTTTTCACGGGTACTTACATTAATGCAGTTCAGCTTCCTTTGGGTATT
>BHFT01027785.1:0-27269 GCA_004320025.1 Laticauda laticaudata
AAAGAGAGAGAATCTTTTAGATCAGGACCGAAGACGGGCGTAATTCAAAGTTTTCTAGGTCTAGAATTTCAATCTGTAGCATAAGGCTCATTCTTACAATGAGTAGAGGACGTGGAGAACCCTTCTTGTAAAATATTTCTGGACTTTCTCAACTGTGGCTAATATCAAGATATGTAATTGTGGGTCAGACTGATGAGCTGTATTCCAGCTATTGGTATAGCACAGTGTTTGGCATTGCTCTAGTTAGTAGTGTGACCTTACCAGAGACTTTAACTGACCTTTACTATGTCGGATAAGGTTAACAACTCTTGCCTTGTTGGTATGTTAGTTACAGTGGGATATAGCCACTTAGATCATTAGAGATGAGTATCCAAGTGTCCTTTATACAGGAGCTTGGATTCATTAGCAAAGTCTTGACTATTTCAGCTTTGTATTTATTTTCTGATTTTTTTTTTTTTTCGCCAAATATGTTAAGACAGAGCATTTATTTGTTGAGATTTAATTGCCATTTCGTTTGACCATTCTTGTACACTAGTCCAAGATCTTTTTGAAGGGTAGCAGGTATTGTCTGGTATTGAACATAGTTTTTGCAGTGTAAGAGTTGCAGTATTACAAGCGATAGTTTTTTTCTGAAACCAAATTGTTTAATTAGAGAGAAGGTTTTGTCTCTAATGGAGGATAATGGATTGGGTTAATAATTGATTTCCATGAACTTTACAGGTGACGCAGCATAAAGAGATGTTGGTCTGTAATTTCAGCTAGGCTGAGTCTCCCTTTTGAAGCATGGGGATGACCGTGGCTTGTGACCATAGGTAGGGCAAGGAGCTGGTCCTGCGAAGTATTTTTCAAAAGATTATGCTTAGAGGTTCTCTATGGCAGTGGGTAGCTTTTTTAGAAGTGGGCACAATATTCTGTCCGGTCCAATAAGAATAGAGACTGTTTTAAGATTGTGTAGTTGCTTTTTTCAACAATTGTTGTCTGTAAAAATGATATGTATTAGATCAATTGTAGTTTTCCTGTGGTTCGGTCTATGAAATACTGGGCTATGATGCCATTGCTGTTTTACAAATGACTGAAGCCAAAGAATGTTGTTAAAAAGATGTTGGCTTTAATGTGTTGTCATTGCAGTCTTAACCATTAGGCTCCCTATCAGGGTGGGATGCGACCTTGAGTCTTTAGTTTGTTGTTACAAAATTGTAAAAAGCGTGGGTGGAATTGGGTGCATTGAAGGTTTCCTCTTGTTTTAATGTGATAATTGTGCATTCAGTCTTTTATCTGGTGGCATAATTTTGTATCGGCTTTTGAAATTGGCACGTGACCAGATTTGTTTTTCCACCAGAGTGATCTCTTTTTGGATTGAAGTTTCCTTATTGTTATGGGTAATCTGTTGTTGTTGTTGTTTGGGAGTTGTTATTGCATCCAGTGAATAGAGATTGCCAATCAAAGGATGAGTGATCATTGTCTATCAGATCATAGCTGCCTTTTTTGAAGTTACAAGTGGGGATTACATCATTGTGATGATTTTTGTGTGTGCGTATGTTGAGACAAAGTCAATCATATTGTGGTCACTGTTGAAAAAGGGTTCTTTAGTTTGTATTATGTAAATTAAATTCAAACTATTGCAGAAGATGAGATCAAGGAAGTTGTTAAGCCTGGTATTGTTGGTTACTAGTTGTTCCAGTCCCAGATTTGTAACAGCATTGTAGAAAGTTGCATGTATGGGTTCAGTTGTACATTCGTTTAGGGTCCAGTTAATATGAGATAGATTGAAGTCACCAAGAAGGATATGCTGTCTCTTCACCACTGCTGTGGAATAAAAGGGGACATTTTCTCATTCACCTCAGGCAGCACAGTGTCTTAAGCTGTCGGTCCTGACAATTGAACAACTCAACCAAGCCGGAAGCAATGAAGGGGATGTGTGAAAACTGCTTTGATAAGAGGAACAGCTTGCAGTCGAATTGAGATGCACCATTTATCAATTTTAACCGTTTTCATATTGCCACTGAACTGTCATTTTTAATATGACAGAAGAGAAAATTATTAAACACATGAGGTGTGATCAAAGTAATTGTTTCATTAACATCATCATAATTAGATTTAAAGTACATTAAATTTAATTTTTACCCTGTCCCTTATGGTTTATACAATACAGATAGTCCTCAATTTATGACTACAAATGGGACCAGAATTTCCATCATTATGTGATGTGACCATAAAGTGTAACATCATGTGATCATATTGCTTAGCAACAGGAATCCTGGCACTCCCCATTTCTGTTGTAATTCCAGATGCATGGATTGTTAAACTGGAAGTGGAGGGAGTCCCAGGTAAGAAGAGTGTGTGGGAAGGGAGGGAAAATGTTGTGGTGCAAGTTGGAGAGTGCTGCATTGTGACCACAAGCTCAAGGACACCAGGAAAAAATGGTGTGAGAACAGGCAAACTGTTTGGAGACAGACAGATATCTCATTTTCATGATGCTTCGGAAAACCTCAGAAGCTTTCTAAAGGTCTTTAGAAGCATCTCAAACGTGAGCACACTATTTGCAGAATATGTATGGATTCTCAGTCACCCAGGTCATGGTTGTCCCAAAGCTTTTTTCAAGAGGCAATTGGACTTCCTGGTTTTTCTTTGAATATGTTTCGCTTCTCATCCAAGAAGCTCCTTCAGCTCTGACTGGATAGTGGGGAATGGGCTGCCTCTTGGAGTGGGCTTCCTCTGGATAGTGGAAGGAAGTGGACAGAGGAAGAATGGGCTTCCTATGGATAGTGAGGAAGTCCAGCTGCCTCTTGAAAAAAGCACCTTTCGGAATATTTGCAATATAGTGCACACAATTGGAGAATAGCATGAGTGACTTTGGCAAGAAGCCCTGGAGCAGTCAGTAACTGCCTTGCATAGAGTCAGGCCAGATGTACCTCAGCAGCAGGAGGAGGAAAGAGACAGTGAAAGTCAGCTGGGCTTTGCAGGGCCTATGGTTTTGCGGAGTGGCTGGGCCAACCGGGGCTTTGTGCTGGGGTGACTGGTTGTGATGTAGGGATTGTGGAAGCATTTGTCAGTGGCAGTGGCAGCACTGAGGCTGAAGTAGAGGCCTGGGACCAGTGGCAGCTGGCTGAGAGTGCTGAATGCCCCAGGCCTCTACTTCAGTCCCAACTCTGCCACCAAGGAATGCTGCTGGGCTGGGCAACCAAAAGCACATAAATGGGGAGGGAAATAGGTAGGTGGGGGCAGTTGAAGTCATAAGTGTGGGCAACTGCCAAGCACCCAAATTTTGATCACATGACTACCAGGGCACTGCAATGGCTGTAACTTCAGGAACCAGTCATAACTCATTTTTTTCAGTGCCATCATAACTTTTAACAACCTCTGAAAAAATTATTGTAAATGAAGGACGAGCAATATAACACGACTTCACCAAAGAGTATAAACTTTTGTCTAAAAAAGATCAGATTACTGTGATGGAAATTAAGAAGGAATTGAATCTTGTATTGTGTGTGTGTGTGTGTGTATGGTATTCAGCTTTGTTCGGGTATTTTCCCATGTCATTATAATGACGTGAGAAAATACCCGAACAAAGCTGAATACCATATATGTAAGTACCCGTGAAAACTTAAGAAAACATATATATACATATGCATATACATATGCATATACACATGCATATACATATGCATATACATATGCACATACATACGCATACGCATACACATACACACATACATATATACATACATACATATATATATGTTTGTGTTTTTTTTTTTTAAGCTTTCACGGGTACTTACATGAATGCAGTTCAGCTTCCTTCGGGTATTATCCCACGTCATTGTAGTTGTGCTTTTAAAGAGTTGTAGCAACGTTTTCGGCAGAATCTCATCTGCCATTATCAGGCTTCTTTACTGAGTTTCAGCCTGACTCAACAGACGAACCTCAATATAGAAGCTGAATGATGGCAGAATGAGATTCCTGGCAAAACATTGCATACAACTTTAAAAGCACAACTATAATGACGTGGGAAAGTAACTCCGAACAAAGCAGGACAGACCAGAACCACACCCAGAGTGCCAGACAAGATGGCCTACACCACCTTCCATGTCGAAAAAAGACTCACACTCAACAGAAGATGAGACACACCCGGACCAGAAGCACGTACTGCCAGCTTGCCACCACTACCCGTTTCAAACCCTCTGATCCACACAACGAAGTGAAACTGAACACCCACCAATAGCAAGATGTGGCCCGACCACGAACGCGAAGCCAAGACAACAGGATCACAGTCAACCAGCTCATAATCCCCAAGCAACTAAGACTAACCGAGCACAACCAAGCCGCCACCTGAACAGAACACACCCCAGCCAATCAAGAACACAGCCAAACCCCACCAAATGAGAACAACCCCCACACCCAATCAAATACACCAATTCCAATCAAGTCACACCCCCATGAGCAGTTAAAACGAAGAAGCAGCTGCAAAAGCTCAACATTACTCTGAGAGCACAGAGCTAAGAAACAAGCCCTGAAGATGATGAATGAGACTTCATCGAAACATCCGCTAGATACTTCAATTTTACACGGGGAAAAACCCAAATAACCAAAGATCCACATAACAAATACCCGTGAAAACTCAGAAAATATACATACATACATACATACATAAATACATACATACATACATACATACATATATGCTGTTCAGCTTCTTTTCGGTATTATCCCACGTCATTGTAGTGCTTTTAAAGTTGTAGCAACGTTTCAGCAGAATCTCATCTGCCATCATCAGGCTTCTGTATTGAGTTTGTATGTAAACCAGAAACACCAATCAATCAAACTCCAAGTCCAATGAACACAGACCCAGGTTAATAGCCAATCAGAATAGACCAGCCTCAAATTGAAACAGAGAACTGTGAGACACACTTCCATACAGAAGCCTGATGATGGCAGATGGAGATTCTGCTGAAAACGTTTGCTACAACTTAACAGAACTACAATGACGTGGGATAATACCCGAAGGAAGCTAAACAGCACATATATATATATATAATATATAATAATATATATATATATATATATATATATATATATTATATATATATATATATATTATATTATATATATATATATATATATAATGTTTTCTGAGTTTTCTGAGGTTTCTGGTTTACATACAAACTCAATACAGAAGTCTATGATGGCAGATGAGATCTGCTGAAAGTTGCTACAACTTAAAAGCTACATGACGTGGGATAATACCGAAAGAAGCTGAACATGCATATATGTATGTATGTATGTATGTATGGATTTACTGTATGTATATGTATGTAATTTCTGAGGTTTTCACGGGTATTTGTATGTGGATCTTTGGTTATTTGGTTTTCTCACCGTGTAAAATTGGAAGTATCTAGGCAGATGTTTCGATGAAGTCTCATTCATCATCTTCAGGCTTGTTTCTTCAGCTCTGTAGCTTCTCAAGAGTAATGTGAGCTGCAGCTGCTTCTTCCTTTTAACTGCTAGTGGGGGTGTGACTTGATTGGGTGGGGGTTGGCTGTGTTCTATTGGTAGGGGGGTTGGCTGTGTTCTGATTGGCTGGGGGTGTGTTCTGCTTAGGTGGGGGCCTGGCTGTGCTCAGGTTAGTCTTAGTGCTGGGGATTGAAGCTGGTGAGCTGTGATGCTTGTTTTTGGCTTCGTGTTCGTGGTCGTGCACATCTTCATGGTGGGTGTCAGTTTGCTTCTTGTATGGTCCAGAGGGGTTTGAAGTGGGTAGTGGTGCAGCTGCAGTATGGCTTCTGGTTCGTGGTCGTGGTCTCCTCTTCTGTTGTGGGTGGAGTCTTTTTTCTGCGTGGAAGTGTGGTGGTAGCATCTTGTGTGGCACTTGTGGGTGTGGGTCTGGTGTCATTCTTCATGTTAGGTACTCGTTTATTAATGAGGCAGGTTTCCAAATGGTTGGTAGGCGGGAGGTATCATCTCGTTTATTCATGCTGTGTGGGCGTTTTTTCTATCTCTATGGCTTCTCTGATTATTCTGTTGTTGAAGTGTTCGGTTTTGGCGATGGTTTCTGGTATTTTTAAAGTCAATTTCATGTCCTGTGGCTTTGAGGTGTTGACCAGGGAAGAGGTAGTTCTTCTTTTCTGATTGAGTTTTTGTGTTCTTCAATGCGTGCACTAATTCTTCTGTTAGTTTGTCCTATGTATGTGTGGGGCAGGCAGTGCAAGGGATTTTCGTATACTCCTTGGTTTTTCTAACTCGATTTGTCTTTTGGGTTTCTTAGGATGTGGATATTTTTCTTTGTTTGTGCAGAATGCTGTTTTAATGTTGTGTTTTTGGAGGATCTTGCTGATTTTGTCTGTAGTGCCTTTTATATATGGGAGGAGGGCTTTGCCATTCTCTTGTTCTCTGTCTTGGCTTTTGGTTGGGGTTTTTTTTGGATTAGGTGGGTAATCTTCTTTTTTGGGAATCCATTGGCTGTAAGTACATTAGTGAGAGTGTGTAGTTCGGTTTTTTTAAGTGTTGTTCATCGGCTAAGCATTTTGTTCTGGAGATGAGTGTCTTGGCTACGGAATTGATCTGTGCTGGTGGTGGTGTGAGAGTGCATGTAGATAGCGGTTTGTATGTGTTTTCTTCTGGTAGATGGTGTGTCCTAGGAGCCATTGGATTTTGTACACTAAGACATCTAGGAAGGGAAGTTGATTGTTGGCTTCTCTTTCCATAGTGAATTTGTATTTTGGGGTGTAGGCTGTTGAGGTGTTGTGAGGAAGTTGTTCAGTTTTTTCCTTCCCATGTGGCCAGATTATGAAGGTGTCATCTACGTATCTGAGCCAGAGTTTGGGTTGTGTGATCATATTTTCTAGCGCTTGTGTTTCCAAAAGTGTCCATGTAGAGGTTTGCGATGACAGGTGAGAGGGGCTGATCCCATGGGTGCTCCTTCTATTTGTTTGTATTTTTTTGACCATTGTAGGTGAAGTATGTATTGGATAGGCAGTGGTTGGTAAGATCTAGGATGTACTTGGGGGTTGTATTTTGTTTTGGATGGCTGTCAAGCTTCTTTTATAGGCACTTGGTGTCTATAACACCAAGAAACAAACTCCTCCCCCTCACAGCCACACATGAAACAAAACAGTGCAACAACATCTCAGACAAGATCCCACTGAAGCCGAAACACAATGTTCTTGTCGAAAGGATTCAACTTTGCTGTTGCTCACAAACACATCCCCACAGAAAACCATCATATGCGGAGTTGAAACCAGCCTGACCAAAACCAACGCGCTGATTTGATGCTAACAGAATCAGACTCGAAATCACCAACATCCTCTGCACTAGCAAGCCAACCCAAAAGCAAACTTATCCAAAAGAAGAACAAACTGCACTACTTAACCTGAAAGAAGACACCACGATAATAATCCTACCACAGACAAGGGCAATGCAACAGTGTTATGAATACATCTGACTACCAAACCAAGTTAACCAACCTACTCCAAGCCCCACATACAAACCCCTAAACCTGACCCCACCACCTACCTAGAAAAAACCACCAGATCCAAAATAAAAGCCTCCCATCAGCGAAGAAATCCAGCAAAGAATCATACCCAGAGAAAAATCATCCAGATGCCCTAAGCTGTATGGTCCTCCCCAAGATACACAAGAAGGAACCCCACTACGACAATAGTCAGCTTCCATAGGCTCACCTCTACAAAACTTAGCCAAATTTCTCGCCAAAACAATTACAGACCTATGCAGAATCCATCAACTCACGGTAGGAACTCATTCCAGTTCATTGAGATCATAAAGAAACAAAACTTAACAACCCAGCGACCTACTAGTGAGCTTCGATGTCATATCCCTCTTCACCCAAGTGCCTATAAAAAGAAGCCTTGACAGCCATCCAAAACAAATACAACCCCCCCAAGTACATCCTAGATCTTACCAACCACTGCCTATCCAATACATACTTCACCTACAATGGTCAAAAATACAAACAAATAGAAGGAGCACCCATGGATCACCCCCTCTCACCTTGTCATCGCAAAACCTCTACATGGAACACTTTGAAACACAAGCGCTAGAAAATATGATCACAAACCCAAACTCTGGCTCAGATACGTAGATGACACCTTCATTAATCTGGCCACACGGAAGGAAAAACTGAACAACTTCCTCACACACCTCAACAGCCTACACCCAAAAATACATTCACTATGGAAACAGAAGCCAACAATCAACTTCCTTCCTAGATGTCTTAGTGTACAAAACAATCCAATGGCTCCTAGGACACACCATCTACCAGAAGAGAAACACATACAAAACCGCTATCTACATGCACTCTCACACCACCACACCAGCACAGATCAATTCCGTAGCCAAGACACTCATCTCCAGAACAAAATGCTTCGCCGATGAACAACACTTAAAAACCGAACTACACACTCTCACTAATGTACTTACACCAATGGATTCCCAAAAAAGAAGATATACCCACACTCCATCCAAAAAAACCCCCAAAAGCCAAGACAGAGAACAAGAGAATGGCAAAGCCCCTCCTCCATATAATAAAAGGCACTACAGACAAAATCAGCAAGATCCTCCAAAACACAACATTAAAACAGCTTCTGCACAAACAGAAAAATATCCACCATCCTAAGAAACCCAAAGACAAAAATCGAGTTAGAAAACCAAGGGAGTATACGAAATCCCTTGCACTGCCTGCCCCACTACATACATAGGACAAACTAACAGAAGAATTAGTGCACGCATTTGAAGAACACAAAAACTCATATCAGAAAAGAAGAACTGACCTCTTCCCTGGTCCAACACCTCAAGCACAGGACAATGAAATTGACTTTAAAAATACCCAGAACCATCGCCAAAACCGAACAAACTTCAACAACAGAATATCAGAGAAGCCATAGAGATAGAAAAACGCCCACACAGCATGAATAAACGCGAATGATACCTCCGCCTACCAACCATTTGGAAACCTGCCCTCATTAATAAACGAGTTACCTAACATGAAGAATGACACCAGACCCACACCCAACAAGTGCCACACAAGATGCTACCACCACACTTCCACGCAGAAAAAGACTCACACCCACACAGAAGAGGAGAACACGACCCGAACCAGAAGCCATACTGCAGCTGCACCACTACCCACTTCAAACCCCCTCTGACCCATAACAAGAAGCAAACTGACACCCACCATAAGATGTGGCATGACACCAGAACACGAAGCCAAACAACAAGATCACAGCTCACCAGCTCAAATCCCCCAGCAACTAAGACTAACCTGAGCACAGCCAGGCCCCACCTAAGCAGAACACACCCCCAGCCAATCAAGAACACAGCCAACCCCCTACCAATCAGAACACAGCCAAACCCCCACCAATCAAGTCACACCCCACTAGCAGTTAAAAGGAAGAAGCAGCTGCAAGCTCACATTACTCTTGAGAAGCACAGCGCTGAAGAAACAAGCCTGAAGATGATGAATGAGACTTCATCGAAACGTTGGCCTAAGATACTTCCAATTTCTACGTGGGAGAAAACCCGAATAACCAGAGATCCACATACAAATACTCGCGAAACCTCAGAATAACATATATATATAATATATATAATATATATATATATATATATATATATATATATATATATATATATATTATATAATATATATATATATATATATATATATATAATATATACTATATGCATACATACATACATACATACATACAATACATACATACAATAATATATATATATATTATGCTGTTCAGCTTCCTCGGTATTATCCCACGTCATTGTAAGTTGTGCTTTTAAAGTTTAAAAAGTTTAAAAGTTTAAAGTTTTAAAGTTTAAACTTTAAAAGCACAACTACAATGACGTGGGATAATACCCGAAGGAAAGCTAAACAGCACACATGTAAGTACCCGCGAAACTTAAAAAAACATATATATATGTATAAATATTTAAATAAACATCTAACTCCTATGGATCAAGAAACTTGTAGAAAAGTCATTTTTTTGGCCCTCTTATTATAGTTTTTCCTAAATTGATTCAAAATTGATACAAGGAAAGAAATAGGTAGAGAATTCACATTATCTTTTATTCCTAAATGGTTGATCTCACCCGTGACTGAGTCTCACAGTGTTTGAACACAGCCTTCATCTTCCCAATCCACATTTTTACAACTAAAACTTTGCTTCGAAGGTTTAAACTTTCTGCAGCAGTGTATTTGTTTCCTGAGAGAAGAAGTGCTTTCAAGGTTATTTTTTTTTCTGCTTAGCAGGCATAGTAGAAGTCAAATCATTAAACCATTGGTTCTCATCTCCCAGCTGAGCAGCCAAACTGAATATAAAAAAGAACAACCTAAAGGAGGCTTTGGGAAGGAAAAAAAATGACAAGGACAAATATGTGTATGTTTTTTAAATCACTCAAAATCTCTATTGTATTTAGGTCATGATTTGGCCTTTAAAAGTCAGGTTAAAAAATGGAAAAGACAATAATGAAATAAGTTAAATTCATTAAGTTGCATCTGAAAAAGTTCAGATCCTATGAACATGAGTCTCTTTACCTACATGAGAAAGTTTGATGAATAATATTAAGCTATAGTTTAATGTTATTTGCACAAGCAGAATGTTTCTGAGTGAACTTCAAGTTTGTTTTCTTTGTCTTTCCAGGAATCAGTTTTACTTTGCCTACTTTTGATGTTATACCACCAAAAGGAATCATATAATAAAATGAACTGTAACTTCTAAAAAAGCCACTACAAAGCATGAGTTTTGAAGATTAGAAAAGCATTATAAAATCTGATAGATTCTATAATCGCTAGAATATTTTAAACCCACACAAATAATATGATAACCACTGAAGTATCGGCAAAAGTTAATGCAAAGATATTTATCATTCAGGAGAGATAGTAGGCTATTGTTCTTTGGCTGAATAAAGATATTCACTGAGAGAATATCTTCAGGAGAATTAGCTGTTCTTTTAAAAAGTTTTTCAAACTGTGGATTTGGTGGCTTTGCAGTTAATTTGAGAACAATTCATTTTGTGACAACAGTCAAACAACCGACTTGATGGGACCTGTATCATCCTGGGGTGCTCAGGCCTGCTGGCAAAACCATGCTTTCAGGTTCTTTCCAAAGGGTATCAAGGTGAGGGTCAATCTTATCTCTGTGGGGATGATGCTTCACAGGGAGAGAGCCACCAGAAAAGGCCCTTCTTCTTGGTCCCACTAGATGGACCTCCTTCAGAGAGGGACTCATAACTTACACTGCCTTCTCATTCAGGGGGAGGGGGATCAGATAGATGCAACTGAGAAAGGACAGCCCTTCAAATAACCTGGCCCCATACCATATATAAGGATGGAGTCTCGTAGATAAAATCTATCCATATTGTTGCTAAAAGTTGAACACAACTTGATGACACATAATTAATCAATCAACCAACCAATCAATAGAGACTGAATCCTAAAATATATTTACATTTTCTCTAGAGAACCTTTAGGGAGAAAGGCAAGGACAACACTGAAAATTCCTATGACAATATTTCCCCTTAAGAACCAAGCCATTATTCCTTGCACCATTTTCTTTTACGCTCTGCTTACAATGGTAAGCAAGATAAACAATAACATTTTTCCCAGTTAAGCTCTCAATATTTTGAAGATTAGTTGACTGCTGGAATAAAGGGGACAAAGAAGTGACTTTCTCAGTACTGTATCTGCCTTTGCTTAATCAAAGAGTTAGCAATAGACTCTTTGAAAGAGAAGGTGAATCATCTCTAGAATTCTGTCAATTTGTAACTATAGCAGGGGCACCTTGAAACTCTTTCCTGTAGGGATTTCTCCTGCCACATTCTATCAGCAGAGAAATAAAGATTCAGTGACTACTCCTCTTTTCTGCTGAATTACAAATGAACAAGGATTTACTGAAGCTACAAAGTCAAACACAGCAAAATAGATTTTCTTTTTCAAAGAAATATTTTAAGTAAACTTTATTGACAAGAATTAAAAACATACAAATTTAAAAAATACAAAAACAATAGTGTGTAAAAAACACATACCTCTTTATATTTGGTATCAAAATTGATGTCTTAATAGTCAGTACTAACTGACACTTATCACATTTTCATTTACGATCACATCTTGATCACTAAATAACTCACAATACTGTACTAATCTTCTCGTTGGTTTATAACTATTATTTAATTTATAATACATTCATATTATTTAAATAAAAAGATATAGTAAATATATGATATTAATGTAAAAGAAAAGAGGATTTAAATGCTTTGTTATTCTTATACATTTCATATAGACAGCTGAATATAATTTGTTTATTGGGTTCATTTACATGTTTTTCCCTTGTAATCTACCCAACTGTACCATTTATCCTATATCCTGTAGTAATCTGTATCCTCCTTCCCATTGATTTTGAGCCTCTCCAACTGGGCACACTCATATGTTTTTTGAATAGCAACATGTATTGGTGGGACATTTCATTTCTTCCAATATTGTGCTAATGAAATCCATGCCACTGTACCACATGGATGATCAGATATCTTACTTTAGAGGTATAATCCCCTTTGATCATTCCCAACAGGAACAATTCTGGTTTCCACTCTAGCCCATGCTCTATAATTTCTTCTGTCCACTCTTTTATTTTCAACCAATATTTCTTTGTCTCAGGACAAGTCCACCATAAATGAAAATAAGTACCAAATTTCCCTTTGCATCTCCAACAGTATGGGTTTGCTGTCGGATGCCAGATGCCATCTATCCATCATTTTATACAGATTCTTCTTATGTGCTACTGATTTAGTTAATATGAGATTAACTAAAGATTTTTTGCCAAATATCTTCCCAGTCATCCAGATCTATACTATAACCAAATTTTTTTTACCAAGCTAACATAGATCCTTTCACAATTCTCTCAGCCATTTCATGTTCTAATAAATAATTATATAGTTTAGAGATCAACCCTTTGTCAGGACTTGAAAGTATTTTGTATAAATGCATATCTTTTACCTCAATTCCATATTCCTTTTTGTCTTTATTATATCTCAATTTTATTTGAAAATATGACCAATTATCCCTTGTGCTTCTAGTTCCTGTATCATTTTAATTCTTCCCTCTTTATCTAATATTTGATGATACTTAAGTTTTTTAGTGATATCCATCGTGTTTAAATGGAACATTGCCTCCATTGTTGAAAACCACCTCAGAAATTTAGCATCATGTTTTCTTTTAAAATCAGCCCAAATTTTAATTAAAGACTTTCGGACTACATGTCTAGTAAAATATAGATTGTCTTTGCTATTCCGATTCCACAAAAATGCGTGCCAACCTAATTGTAAGTCATGACCCTCCAATTTTAAAACTCTATTGTTCCTCAGATTAATCCAATCTGTTATCCACATTAATGCCGCTGCTTTATAATAGATCACCCAGAAAACAGTCTTCAAACCTTAAGGATTGTCACACAGAAGAAGAAATAGACATGTTCTCTATTCTCCAGAAAGCACAATCAGAGCCAATGGGTTAAAACTATCAGGAAGCAAGTAAACATTACAGGTCAGTAGAATATCTAGATTGTATGCACTGCCAGCCAGCAGAACAAGCTGCCACATGATGTAGTGAGTTCTTCATGAAAGATCTTCAAACAGAGGTTGATCAGCTGGCAAAGGAATGTTAATAATGCACTGAAAAGAGGTTTCAACTGGATTAGTGGCCAACCAGTGGGCCACGGACAGTGACCCACTGTAGTCCATGAGACAATTTTGGTGGTCCGCAGAGAAATGTCACCCCCAGAGCAACCCCCAAAGCAATTAATCCAGGCTGCACAGGAGCACAAGTCTGCACTGCCCACATGGCCTGCAGGAACCTTCCCCACCTATTCATTCCTTACCTGGCAAACTTGCCTGGTAGGTTGCTATTTTTCCTTTTTTTCCCCAAACATCAGCTGTTCAGCTGTACCAGAAGATTTAGATAAGCTAGAAAGCAGGAAACTATTGGATTTCTTGCTTTCTAGCTAATCTTTAGATCTTTGGCTCTGCTTTTAAGCAGAGCCAAACCTTCCTTAGGAATGAAGCTTCTATTATTCAGTGAAGACTCAGGTAGCCGATGGCAGAAAGATAGATCCCTGAATGAATCAGTGATTCTGTGAACAACTCAATCTGCCTGCCTGCTTTGCCTGATTTTGGGTAAAAGTTGTTCTTTCATATAAAAAATTCAATATTTACACAAATATTTATAATATTTACATACAAGCCATGGCCAGCCAGTCACATGGCCACCAAGCCACACCCACAAATTAGGCCATGCCCACAGAACCGGTTGTTAAGAAATTTGAATCCCATCCTTGCCTGTGTGTGTGTGTGAGAGAGAGAGATAGAAAGAGAGAGAGAGGGGTAAGATCAGATTCCCTCTCCCTCTCTCTCTCTCTCTCTCTCTCTCTCTGTATGTCTCTCTCTCTCTCTCCCACCAACATCAGCAAGCCACCGTCAGTCAAAATTCATATTAGTGGACTAAAATCATGAGTTTGGTGGTCCCTAAGGTCCAAAAGGTTGGTGACCCCTGAACTAGATGATCTCTATAGTCCCTTCCAACTCTAGGAAAATAGTCTGCACCTGTATTTAAACCTGTAGGCAGTATTCTTGTCCAGGCCATCAAGAACCACAATGGAGCAGTTGAATTGGATTGGATTAGGGAGACCTCAGAATTTTCCCCTCTGGTATAAAACTGCATGAATGTTTTGGTCCAGTCATGATTCTTCAGCCCAGTATGCTCCACATGGTTGTTAAAGCAGGAGTGCTGGGTGCTCTGTCTTGCATTTCAGTCAAGGCAGAATTGCAATAAATCAACTGAAGTTTAAATATAAATATAGAAAAGGTCTTAACACTTTCTCATTGGGTCTTACAATTCAGCAGTTAAGATTTATGTGTATATTGTGTTTATAAAATAAATTTTATAAATGAAGATATATTTTACAAATATATTTGATTAAGGGAACTAAATGTAGCAGTTAGAACAGCTCAAAAACTTTGAATATAAATAAGTAAGTTTGTTGTGTATTTAGTAACTTTGAGTTGAGTTTGGGTGATCTTGAAAAATTAAGCAATATTAAACCTCGTCAATACTTTCAAATATCAGAGGACTAAACTACAGTGAAGAGAGATCAATGGCTAGGCAATGCCATACTGATGCCAGGAAAACTCCAAGGATATGTGCATGTAATCATCAAAGTTATGTGTAAATAAATGGAGACTTTACTTATTCCTTATAAAAAGGTCAGCTATCATTTCAAGACCATAGTTGGCAAGGGACTTTTAAATGTAACAGAACAGCCCTTCCTAGCAGCTGCTTGGAATTTATTTCCAAATAATTAGACAAGGACACTCAACAAAAGCTGAAAATGTGGGAGATGCTTCTAATGTATTTATGTATGTTTTCTGTGAAATGTGATAGGGATGTCTGTGGCTCCAGAACCTCAAATACCTCATGGACTGTGGCACTGACTGAATTAGATTTCGGAGTATTCGAATTGGTTGGTTTATGTTGTTCCCTGAACATTCCATGTTTTGCAGACAGAAGAAGTGAAAATTGGATTGAAATTGCTTTATGAAGAACTGGTTGGTGAAAACTATGTAATGTGGAAGTACATTGAATTGAACTGACCTCATTACACTGAAAGCAAATTCAAGTTCTATTTTCCTTAACTTTTTTTTCCATTTCAGCAGTCTAGTTTAGTGGGAAAAGTTAAAACATTTCAACAGTTTAGTTTAGTGGGAAAAGTTAAAACATTGCCGCTACTGCTAGAATGATTGGGAATTCAAGAGATCCAGAATCATCTTTTGTTCATTTCTTCCTTTAGACATCCTGTCTCCATGTATTCAAACAAATCTGTGTTTTAACCTCCGCTTCGCACTGTGCAAATCCAGACATTACCACAAAGGTTTCTTTTGTTAGGTTTAGAGGTCGGGTTATACTCCTTAATGAGTTTTATTTCTTACTTTATATAAACTTTAGTTTCAGAAATCAAGAGCACTGTAAACAGACTAAAAGGCACAAAGACAATCTAACAGAATATATGCATACAAAGATAATATAACCAAGCATATACCAATCCTTCATAAGGCAATTTGAATCTAACCAAATATATAAGCCAGAAAATGTATTTTGCAAAAGATATTTCCTTTAAAATTACTGAAATTATATTATGGAATAATATCATTATAGAGCAGGGGTGTTGTCATCATGTGATGTGTTGCTACTTTCCACCCCTTCACTAAACTGGGGGGGGGAGGCAGCACATGATGCATCTGGTCCATGGGCCGTGAGTTTGACACCCCTATTATAGAGGAACAAATATCCTATTCTTCAAGTCTTAGGATTCCATTCCATATTGGTTCAAAAATCATACAGAGGACTCGCAATTTTTCTAGAAATGTAGCACAATTTGTTAAATTACTATTATTTGAGTTACAGAAAGTCATATTTTATGCCTACAACCATAGTCCAAAGAAACATTAACCAAAAAATGTGTTCTGTCTGATCTTACACTTAAACCTAAATTACATGGCCTTGCTTCCACGCAGCTGAATCCCACACTGCATTTATGAATGGGCTGGGAGGGTCAGTCAACTGACATGATTGGTTTTTAAACTAATTAATCTGACAAGATTAATTTTACACAAATAAATCTGAGAGATTAATTCATATTAATGTTGCCCTTTCTTGCCTGAACAGATTTCTTCTGACAGATATTATTGGTGAAGCAAGAAATAGTTTACTAATGCTTTTTAAACTATATGGAAGATTGTACTATGATTTAAATATTTCCTTTATGATATAGTGTAGGGCTATGCAGAATCATTTTTAATTTAAAAGTGTTTGCTTGTCATCATAAATTATTTAAAACATGTTGCTACTTCCCAGAATTTTCAGGAAAGTAATTCTTAAGGGACAAACATTTGAGTGTCTAGTTTAGATATTTCCACTAGAACATTAGCTTCATCAAAAACTTTTGTGAGCCAAACTAAAAATGTATGCTTAAAATTCTTAATCATAAACATGAAAGTTACTTAGCAGAATTGATATACCTGAGACATGTAGCAGCTGAATGCAAACTTGCACATGCAATGAAGTTACAGAGGAAATCTTAATGAAAGTATTAACTTAGTATAGTATTCAGCAATCTTCATATTTCTTGGTTATGTTTTATTTAGGTTTCTTACAAAACTGCTCGTTTTCTTGTTTGAATTCTCTTTATCTGCCTGTGGGACATCATCACATAGATAAACCTAATTTGCATCACTATATTGTGACATCATAATTCATGATAACTGGGGGAGATCACCCTTGTTATTCATCCATAAAGTGGGTAGAACTATCCAACAATGTTGGGAAAGCCAAAGCAGATCCAGCAATCCAGAAAAATGGGTCTAAGCATGACTTTTTCTCTTTAAAAAACAACTAAAGTATTTACTCATTTAATGTTTTAGCCAAAGACATTTCTATTTCTCTAAGAATAATAGTTCTGGACACAGAATAAATGACAGAGAATCGCCAAACTACTCCTTAACTGTAAGGGCATTTAAATATTACAAATTTCCTAGAGATGATTTGTCTATTCTAGGGGACACCCAGTAATAGCTTTCTGATATAGAAATAATTGCTGAATGGCTTCATCTAGGAAACAGACAGATTATCTGGATGTTCTGTTTGGACAAGAGAGGTGCTTTTAGATGAGCCAATCTACTTGAAACTGAAGGAAAAATGCTGACGCAATATTCCTTGGGAATTTTTACTTTACCACCAATTCCACTCCCCTATTCTTAAAAACAGTTTGAAAATAATTCTCTGAAAACAAGGAACAAAAATAACTGCCCTGCTCTTAGTTGGTTCAGATCCTGCAACAATTAAATCCCCTCCCTCATCTCCATGCCAAAGACAAAGGCAGAGAGGAAGTGTCAAATAGTCCATTTTTTTGTAAACATGCCTATCTGAATTAATATGTTCATTATTTTTATGAAACAATACATTTACTGGATTTGATCCAACTGAAACCTGCTCATTTACTTCACCTCTTTATTGTCCAGTTTCTTTACTGTTACAAAACAAAATGTTCTACAAACTCGAAGGTTTCTGGAGTTTATGAAATAATATATTTTATTTAAATCTATACCGGGTCATATCCAGCCAATCACATATAGAATTCAAACAGACCAGCACCTGTTTCATAATACCTCAGATTCAACAATTGTTGATAAGATAAAAAAAATGGATATTGGATGTTCTGCTGGAGACAGCAAGAAGAGAAGAGAAAAAACTGGAGAAAAATGACAAAATATAGACCTGCAAATAGAATGGCTGTGGCAAAAGAAAGCAAACACAATAGCAATAGTAATGGGTGCCTTGGGTGGAATCTCAAAACATCTGCAGCACTGCTTGAATATCACTGGTAAAATCACCAGCAGTCAATCGCAAAAGGCAACTTTAGTTGGAATAGCTTACACCCTGTTGTTGTTTCAACACCATCAAACAACAACATTTTTCTCTCTCAGGTCTTTGGGAAAGACTTGACATGTAGATAGAAGTACCAAATTGAGTCTCAACATCTGGCTGATGGTGTGACAAGCCATAATAATAGAAAAAGTCTTGATTTACATAAAACTGTTCCCCCACAATAGAGAAAGAGGATACTGGCAATTTTTCATGGGCTGAATCTGCTGCTGAGGAGAAAATGGAATATTGACAGCTAGTCAGCATGCCTCTTACAGGACCTAAGAAAAACAGAATCTCAGGAACAGGAAGGAGCAATGGGATAAGATTTCCTTCCTATGGGGAAGCAGCTTGCCCACAAACACTATAAAGCTCCAGGGTTCCCAGCTGAAAGTCAGCCTTCAGAATATTTCATCTTGAACAGCATCTAAGGCAGTGGTTCAGAACAGAGACAAGAGGCCCTTATAAGGTCATTTTTAGCTAATCCATCAACAGCTTGACCTGATATGGCTTCAACATCATTACATCCAGCCAGCATGTGGTTTATTTTCCACTGAATAATCTATCCATTTAAATAACTTTCAAAACAAAAGCTTTCATAAACAATGTTTATAATTTAAAACATCAATTAATCTAAAACTTCTCAGGACTCACCAGATGAAACCATAAATATCAGATTCTTCTAAATGTAAGAAATAAATACTCAATATTCAAGCATTCCTGCCATCCTTTTATCCATGTCTTTTATTCTACCCAGCAAGAACAGAATTTCAGGAGTTACAGCTACAAGTCACATCAGTGAATATTTATCCAAATTCCAGAGGAAAGTAGAAAAAATGTTTCAGATGTAAGAAAACCTGAATAATAACCATCTTAAGATCCTATCCTTTCTATGTCTGTTGTTGAATTGTCAAGAAATGAAAGCTAGGTCTAGATAGCTTTTTGTTTTGGTTTGTTTTATAGGTATTGCTTCAATAGTAAAAAGGATGTTCTACTTTGCTTTAAAGTATGTATTTTAAAAACATGTTTCTTACACATTAATGAATGTACAAATTATAAGACAGCTTCCAGATAACAATAATTAACTATCATGCCAACACATGAGAGCTAGGTAGGTTAAAGATAGTTAATTTGTCCAAATACACTAGGAACAAACAATTTTAATGGGCCATGCAGATATATGGAATTTTAGAAGAATATAGACACTCTGACAAAATGGTTGTCCTGGGGAATGAGACCAATCACAGTACAACAATTTACCTGAAGGGGAGTTACCTGATGTAATGGTATGTGGGATTGACCTTAAGAGGCAGAATAAAGGTCTCCAGCCTAGGAAATGGTCTGATAAGAGGTAGATCAGTCCCCACTTGAAGTGTTTTAGAAGAGACCACCCCTAGTAAATCAGCCTTCAGATATTTCTACTTGAAATGCATCTAGACTAAAATGAGAGGAGGGGAGAAATACTTTGCAAGATGGATGGATGTTAGCTTTCAAGATAGTCCAGGCAACAAGCAAAACTGGGAACATTTTATTTTAAGATCACATTAAACAGAATCTCACAAGATTGAAAGTATTTCTCCTTTTTGCTCTTTTTAGTTTCGAGAAAATCAGGAAGGGTGTCTTCCAAAACATTTCCTATGCTTTTCCTCAACTGAGGACTGAGTTGCCTCTTATCCAGTGGTGGGATTCAAATTTTTTTATTACTGGTTTTGTGGGTGTCGCTTGATGGGTGTGGCAGGGGAAGGATACTGTAAAATCTTCAGTCAGAGATGGTATTTGCCGGTTCTCTGAACTACTCAAAATTTTTGCTACCAGTTCTCCAGAACTGGTCAGAACCTGCTGAATATCACCTCTGCTCTTATCCCACCACTGCTAGGCTTCCCTTTATCTCCCAAGATCATTCCCACATATCATCACATCTGGTGATGGAGTCCTGGTCAGTCTCTTGTGCCCCTCCTCACTTCCACTATAAACTTGATTCCCCTGCTTGCCTTTGTCTGTTTTCCCTCAGGGAGATGGACCTATTTCTGAACAAATGCCTTGACTGCAACAGTCAATAATTTCCATTCAACCAATGTTTATGGGGTCTTCAGCATGTGGGTACAAGTGTGTCCCAGCAACATTTTTGTCAATACAGATGATGCTACAGACTTGTGCTCTACTTCAATTTCCTCCTCCATTTAATCAGACAAATTCTAATTAAAATGGATGGAGAGAGGAAAATATCCTCAAGCACACTGGAACCTAAAGGTATCATACTGCCCATCTTATAATATACCATGGGGCAAAATAATTCCCCCTTTTGGAAACAATGGATGGGAAAAGGAGAGCAAAATTAATTCATTGCAAAGATTTGAAGGGATTATAGTTTAATACATCAATGTAAGCCAACAACTCCCTTATTTAGATTTATTTTTTAAACTGCGGTTTTATTTTTGTTTTTATTTGGGATTTTACAGTACATCGATTACATTGGAAACTGCTACCATTTAAATTTGCCAATACATAAAAGAGCAAACAAGTAAATAATTATGAACGTGATATTTAGCCATATCATGAATAGTGAAAACAATGTTGCACAGTTTCAAAAATGTGGCAAAGAGTAGCATGCATGCATAAGACAAAAGATAAATTTTGAAGAGGCTTAATGGGGCTTACATAACTCAACTTACCACTCAGTGGATGAGGAACAGTATATTGTTTCTTCTTACTTGTAATGGAAGATGAGGAAAGCTTGCAAGATAGAGCACTTCCTTGTTTTTCCCCCAAATCCTCACTTTGTTGTGCTTTTCTCAGTTGCACAGTGTGTTCAATTTTTCTTAATCGTTCTTGTGAGCGGGAAATAAAATGAGGCTTGTGAACTTCCAGTGCCTCCTAAAATAAGCAGAAATAAAAGGGATACCATTCAGTCACCCTTAGTGATATTTCTCTGTTGTCCCAGGAAAGGATTCTTTTCAAATCAGTTATCCGAAACTCTAGATGTAGTGGCTATAATGGGGCATCCTTTGGCAATGTTGACTGTGCAACTTCATAAAACAAATGGGTACTGGCTTTTACCACATGTATCAGAGCAGATAACCAGTGCTATGCACATATTTCTTAATCAGATTTGTTCATTTTGTTCTGGTAGGGTATTTTATTTATTTGTTTGTTTAATTTTTATGGTGCCCATCTCACTATCCAAAGCAATTCCAGCTGGCTTACAAAAAAATAAGAATGCAGTAATAAAGGACTGAAGAGCCTGGAAATGTTTTCAATTTCCTATATTCCAATATTACTTACACTGGGAATTTGAATAAAAAACCTGTGTATAACCAGCATGGCTTTCCTGAAATAAATGCAAGTAAAAACTCATTGCAGAACTCAAAAAATGGTAGATTGGGGGAGAGCCCAGCATATAATAAAGAAATAAGGAACAGGTGGGCATACAATACCTGAGCCCTTTACTCAGTCTTGCATATCTTATCCAAGTCTAATATTTGAATGAACTATATTTTGCATGTGCTATTTCAAACCAGGATGGACAGCTGAAATTCCCAGGACCACACATAAAATAATCCCCTGAGGCTGCTTCAACCCCAATTACTAAAAATAAGTTGGTTTTCTACTATTTTTGAGGATAAAAAATACACAGGAATTGTAATGTAAGGACTAAAATATGCTTAATATAATTCAAAAGTTAAAGATCCCCCTCTCCCAGGGGTGGGATTCATTTTTTTTAACAACTGGTTCTGTGGGCATGGCTTAGTTGGTGGATGTGGCTTGGTGGTCATGTGACCAGGTGGACATAGCTTGGTGGTCATGTTATTGGCTGGGCATGGCCAACTCAACATCACTCACATCGAGGCACGCATCTCCTCACCTGGCCTCTCACGACTGTGGTGATGCTGCAACAGTCATAAGTGTGAAAAATCGCCATAAGTCACTTTTTTCAGTGCCATTGTAACTTTGAATGGTCACTCCACACAAGCAAAGTACCAGCAAAGGAGGGAAAAAAACTCCAGAGGTGTTCCTGAGACAGGAAGTCTAGTCCTGCCAAGAATATAATAAGGGGTAACAGAGAGGCAGTTTTTGTAAGCAACACCAGAATGTTTCCTTCCTGCCTTCATTACAGGATTAGACCAGTAATTTCTTCTAACAACCGGTTCTCCAAACTGCTTAGAATGTTAACAACTGGTTCTACTCAGAGGGGTCAGATTATGGCTGCAACCACATGTTTATCCCTCTTCTTTACATAATTGCTCCGTCCTCTGAAAAACATTCAGTATTTTGATTTTGAGAAGAGTTATTTTCCCAGAGCAAGTTGTACAGAAATCCTAGGATATGAATTCACCTAATCTTCTGCAGTTAAAGGGAATTACCAAATTCATAATAATTGTAAATAATGAGGAGGAGATGGTTCAAAAAAATATATAGTATACATAATAAATATTAGCATGGGTAGACCAGTATAGTAGGTAAGTCACCTCCAAATTCAGTTCTCAGTGTACCATGTAAGCAAAATGATTCTCAGCAACAAAAGCACATTCATAAAACTATTGTTTTGCCTCTTTAATATATATATATATTATATATTAGGCCAAAACACTAATCACCAGAACCAAACGCCTGGCAGATAAGACACATATAAAGACTGAACTATGCACCCTGACTGAAATAGTGACAGCCAATGGCTTCCACAAAAACAAAATCACCAGGTTGATCCACAAAACACACTAAGACATAATAGAGACCGAGAGATCAACAAGACCTATGGAACAGCTGTCTGCCCTACATAAGAGGTACTACAGACAAAATCAGTACGATACTAACACAGGCATCACATCAAGACTGCCTTCAAAACAGACAAAAAAATAGCAGCCATCCTTAGAAACCCCAAAAATAAAATTGACCTGGAAAACCAAGGCATATATGAAGTTCCTGTGCATCATGCCCGGCCGCATACATTGGACAGACCAATAGAAGAATAAGTACCCGCCTGGATGAAACATACAAAAATTCAGTAAAAAAGCTGGAACACACCTCCTCACTAGTCCAACACATGAAAGCACAGTCATAAGCATCAACTTCAATGGCACCAAAACACTAACCACTATAGAAACTCCAGCCCACAATCATCAGAGAAAAGCCATAGAGATTGAAAAAAAAGACCTGAAAGCATGAATAGAAGAGAATGATTCCACAGAACTGTCAATCATGTTGGAAGCCCACTCTTCAAATAGAAGAGATCTCCACACCACAAGCCAGGCAAACACCTGGGCACAAACAGATTCCCCCTGATACCCTCCAGCTCAAACACACCCCAACCAGACACCCAGATGAAACCCAGCTTCCTAATAGATAATAGCCATCCTTTTACATGAAACCAAGCTGCACTGAAAGCTTCCAACACAGGAACACAGTGTTGCCAGCCAATCAAAGCCACAAAACAGACAGAAGAAACCAGAAACACAATCACAAACTCCAAGACCAATAAACACAGACCAAGACTCCCAACCAATCAGGATGGAGAAAAAAACCATCCCGGGACAACAGTAGGCTAGCCTCAAATTTAAAACTAACGGCTGTGATAGCCTGACCCATATACGAACTCAATAACAGAAGCCTGATGATGGCAGATGAGATTCTGCTGAAACATTGCTACAACTTTAAAAGCACAACTACAATGACGTGGGATAATACCCGAAGGAAGCTGAACAGCACACACACACACACAACACACAGATGCACATAATATATATGAGCAATGAATGTCTTTTTACCCCAAGAGATTTTCAAGGAAATAACCATATCAACGTGATGAGTTAGCAGGAAATGTGGATATTTTACCCTGAGAGTCAGTGGACTTGCAGGAATTTTCTTAGGCTCAAAGCAGACCGCTGAATGTTGGAAAGCTTCATATTTCTCACGAGAAACATCTGGTTCATGGGCTGCAGAGGTGGTTAACCTATTGACCATCTCTTTCTTCACATTTATCTTATGTTCCTTGGACTGGCTGGCTGACTCATATAATTTGTAATCACCTAAGAAAGACAGAAAGGTTTGTTTATTAAGGGATGATAGCCAATTTGTTTTTCGCTTCTTCTAGATATTTTCAAACCCAGGAGGCATCTATAAAAGAAATACACATACATGAAGTTGTTGAGTAGAGAATGTAGAGTTTTGTGCTTGTTTAACCCTAGAAGTCAAATCATACAAAGTTTCATAAATAAGCATAAGTATTATGAAAGTTTTCCTTCAGCTGGAGATCCACTAAACCTGGGAATATATCAGGGCTATTGTATTTAACTAATTACACACCAGGAGAAAATGAAAAGACAGAATCTATATATTATATATTTCAAAATCCTTTTAAGTTATTTCTGAATGCAGGAAGGAGAGGCAACAATAGAAGTAATTTTCCACCTGCTTGCTGAGGCCAGATTCTACTAGTCTCTCCTCAAAGCATTCACTCAGACCTATTGACTTATTTCCATCAAGCCATTATAAGAAGTGTAATTTTCATTTGTCTTTTTTATTGTTTTCTTCTTTCTGAATACTCTTTTTTTGTACAGTGCATATTACATCTTTTAAATAGCAGATCTAAGGATGCTATCCATGTTACTTTATTGATCTCTTAAGCCTTTCCAGAATAGCTATAGAAAGACCTCTAAGCTGGATGAACAGTGATCCTGATGGCAAATGCTGTTCTGTTCAAGTAGGTCTAAAGTGAAACAGATTCGGGGCAGAAAGCCTTTAGTTTCTGAGATGTCTGTAACTAACCAGAAAAAAAAAGTTGTGATATGGTAACTAGCACTCAGGAGATGCCATTTCTATACGCAGCAGCTGTGAAAAAGGCAAACTGCATGCTGTGGATCATTAAGAAAGTAACTGAAAATAAAAATGCCAACACTGTAATGTCCTTATGGTATGTTCATATATAAATTGCTGCATACAGTTCGGATGTACAGATTAAAAAAACAAGACACATTAAGTGCCTTCGCTATGCTACCATCTAGTCCAGGGCTGTCAAACTCCCAACCCATGGACTGGATGTATCACATGCTGACCACGCCCATGCCCAGTTTAAGGAAGGGGGGAAGTTCCAATACGTCACATGACACCACCGTGACAACGTGAGTTTGACACCTCTGGTCTAGTATTAAAGAAAGATGTCAGGTGGGATTGTGGTACACGATCAAGACGTATAAAACCATGCATGAATGGAGACAGTGAAGAGGCAGAAGTTCTCCTTTATTGATCAGAACATTTGGACTGAAGAATTGTTGTCCAGTGTACCTCTTTGGAAGGAGATACAGGGCAGGCAAAAGAAACATTCTTCATACAGCAAATAATTAACTTGAAAAACTTGAATAAATTTGTGATGACCCAGGGTGGGATACAAAACAAATACAGTCACAGAAAATAGGTGAAGCCCCTTTTATTCCTTCTCTCTCTCAGAGACTGTCTCCACCAGGGTCATGACAAAGTTGCTGCAGGATAATAACATTAGAGGTAGATCTTTCTTCCTCCAGGTTGAGTCCACTGCAGAGGCATCCTAACTACGATGATCCTAACTCAGCAGGGCCAATTTTAGATTCTTGTCTCCTTACATTCTGGGATCCCTTGTGGCTGAAACACTCTAACCAACCAACGAAGGAAGAAGAAGAGATGTGAATCAGAAAGTTCAGCCCACAGTTCATACTCTTGGTAGCTACTTTTAATCATTCCTAAAGGCTAGGTCACACTGGCCGACGAATGCAAAACGTATGCAAAAAGGACACAGCGGACGAGCAAAATTTCGGGGGTGGTTCCATCCATTGTTATCTGCTCTCAAAAGTGCCCCAAATTTGCATAAACAGAACAGAAAACAATGGAAAAGAACGGACAGGGGTAGTACGTAGTGAGGATGGAAAGTGGATGTTCATAGGAAGCCTAGTGGATGGAAGCGGATGGAAGCGGATGACACATCCGCAGGGCTTCCGGGGGAGAATCTGAGAATACGAGTGACATCGTAGTGTGGAAGAGCAGATGCGTTCGGATTGACGCGATCATCACGGACGTTCTTATAGATACATAGCGATGCGTAGCAGATGCGTAGCAGATGCGTAGCCAGATGCAAAGCGGATGCAAAAACAGTCACTGTGCATGCGGGAGGATGAATTTGCATCATGCCTCCGCCGGATATAAAAGGATGCAGCTCGCAAGCATCAGCATTCAGAGGAAAGACCTGGCGCAGAGACACCTTGAAAAACACCATGGTTCGGACAGTCAGGAAGAAGAGAAAGGCCTGGCTACTCCTGCCAGCCCAGCAAAAGGACAGAACCACCATTCCCACCCCTCTGGCGCTGACTCTAAGCTGCTGTGCTTCTGCTTCTGCTGCTGCTGTGGTGGTGGTGGTGCTCTCTCCTGCTGCTGCTGCTGCTGCTGCTGTTCTCCTGCTGCTGTGGTGATGGTGGTGGTGCTGCCTTGCTGCTTGCTTGTTGATGGACCAGCCCCAAGCCTCAAAGCCCTGCTTTGCTGTAAGGCCCTTGAAGCCCCTCCAGAGGAGGAAGAGGCAGCCAAGGAGAAGGGGAGAGAGAAACAGTTACCCTGTATCCCCGTCGAGGACCCGTATGACTTTGGTAGCTAATCATCGTCAAATCCGAGAGTACTGAGTTACCTGTAACCACTCCTAAGGATAGCTCTAGCAAACCACTAAAAGAAGAAACAAGTGTCGTTGTATATATAGGAGCCGTGAACGAAGCAGTGTCTTAACAGCGTGCTCAAATGCTGACTGTGGTGTGTATGAATAACTATCTGG
>BHFT01027788.1:0-45578 GCA_004320025.1 Laticauda laticaudata
TTATCCGCTCTGGTTATGCAAATTTTTGCCCCTTTTGAGAGCGGATAACAACGGATGGAACATTTTGCTCGTCCACTTTGTCCTTTTTGCATCCGTTGGGCAGTGTGACATGGGCTTAAAGAGAGGTGTAATGTTGATTTTTTTTCCTCATCTCATTTTCTATTTGATGTCTTTTAGAAGCAATTTTTAATTTTTTCTATATAAAAATGTCTAGTCTTTATTTTTAAGTAACTTAAAATTAATAAATAAATAATATTAAGAGTTAAAGTCAGATTGGAATCTAAAATGGGTAGAAAGTGCCAACCATTTTGCTATTTGTTTTCACAGAAAATGCACCATGAATTTTTAAAACATTCATGTCTAAATAATGGAAAGAAAAAAGTTTGTGACAATTATAGCCAAAGTTTAAAAAAAAAACTAAAAAGAAATATTGTCGAGGCTTATCTAGAGAATAATATTTTCTAGGCTTATGAAAATCGGACACTAGGCATGTTGCAGATGACATCTGGAATCACTAACTTACCTAAACTCTAAAATTCACTTTGACTGTGTGTGGGATGGATATGGAAGTTCTACTGACTTAGACCTTTTTTCAAAATGAATGCCCTGGTGCTGTATTGCTTTCATGCCTTATTTGAGAAATGATGGCATGCAGGCTAAACCCAAATTTCTAGGCTTATTGAGTATAGATCTCCCACTATAACCCTGATTCAAATGGGGCAGCAACAGGAAGGGAAGAAAGGATAAAAAGGTTCCCCCAACATAGGACCCGCATCCAACTTTTCAACTTTCTGAAGACTTGGTTCTGGCAGCTAGTCTGGGGTCCCAAGGGTTAATGGATTAGATAGGCCCCACCATCTTGATTGAAAGAGCTGGATGGAAAGGAATCACTGTGACTTCACCCAGCAAGTTGCAATGGTTGTAGACTTTTGCCCCTGCCCTGTGGTCAAAAGGGCAGTTCACAACTTTGAGTCTCTCACGCAATCTGGTGCACAATTGAGAATCCTCTTGGATTCATGGCTTCTGCTCAAAGAGCATGTGACAGCTATGGATGCATCTATTACTGAAATAGGAAGTATTCCAAGAGTACTTACTAATAGCCACATATGCCTGAAGTTTGGATTACTGCACTGTGCTCTATATGGGATGCCCGAGAAAACAATCTAGAAGTTTAAACAGTGTACAATGCAGTGGCATATGCACCTTTGGGTGTCCCATGAGTAATATCACTGCTGCTTAAGCTGCACTGTCTTCCAGTTGTTTTCTGACTGCAATATAATGTACTAGATATCAACTTAAAAACCCAACATGGGCCAGGATCAGGTTTTTTTTGTGAGACTATGCCTCTCTGAGGGTATCTGTTCATCCTACTAGATTAGATAAGATAGTCATCTCGCCTAAATATTCTCAGGAACTCAGAGATATACCTTTTCAGTGACCTTTCCGGTGCTTTGGAATAGCCATCCACCTAGCATACAAGCAATCCCTACACTTTTAGTTTAGAAGTCATGGCTCTTCCCCTAAGCATTGGACTAGGATGGAAATTGAGCTGCCAAATGATTGGTCTGGTGCACTAGGGAATAGTACTTTAAAGAAATGTTATAAGCTTCCTAGAGTCATTATATGATATAGGCAGCCATATAAGTTCTGTAATTGAGTACATGAATAATTTTTAAAGAAGTTTTATTCAGGTCTGTATTGTTCTTACATGTTTTAAATTCAGGCCCATATTGTTATATGCTTAAAATCCAATGTTTTATTGCTATGGCAATATAGCATTGAGAGTCAGGATAAGGGAGCAGCATTAAACATTGATTTTGTCTGTTTCTCACAATTATAGCAATAGCTCTGCAAAATCATTTTTGCTGATAGCCTGTTGAAGATTGAGAGTTCTAAGTATTGACTTGAGAGGTTTCATTTATGGCAGTGGTCTAATGGTTATATAGGGAGCAGTTTGATGAGGATTTTGAATCCTGAAAACTTGAAGTTTCAAACAGATGAAGAATTTGGTGAGAATTTGGTTTGTTTCAAGTGAGAACTTTTTTGCTACCTATCACTGACTGAGAAGCATTTCTGCTTCACATTTCTAGAATGAGTCTTTCTCTATTTTTTTTTTAAACTCAGGAGAAATATTTATGTGTGATATGTGTCCTCAATACTAAAGAGCTTTTAAGAACATTTTCTGATTCTGACATAATTACACTGTGGTTGTTGTTTTGTTTGATTGGCTTTTAATGTTATGGTTTATCTTAAATTGCCCAAGAATGGAATTTTCAAACACGTCAAAGTTAATGTGATAGAAATCCCTAGATCTTTTTAGGAATTTCTTTCAAAGAAAAAATGAAGCCAAAGTAATATTCCTTTTACGACAAAGCTTAGCTAAAAGAAGTTACTAAATGAACATAATAATAGGATGCATAGAAATGAGAAAACTCCAATACAAGAGGCAGATTTTAAAACTGCTGAGCTAATTTATCAATTAATAAATTGTAAATTTATATTTAATGTATTTCAGAGGCTAAAAATAAAAAATTATAAAATGTGCTATTACAGGAGGTACAGTACAGTAAAAAAAGAACTAAAATAATGTTGATGATTTCTTAATGACCCTTAGCAGAATGCTTGCCAGCTGCAAGTCTTGCAGATGTAAACTGCCTTTAGTCAGAAATTCTTTAAAAGTTACTGGAATAGTAAAGCTCTGGATTCAGAGATTAACTTCTTTACATTAAGTTTCAAAAAATATAAATTGAAGCTAAGTATGGCATGAGAGACAGTAAACTTTTCAAATGATATTGCACATCATACCATACAGAGAATAATCCATGTCTGTCAACTAAAGAGAAAGTTAATCTAGGAATAAGGACTAGAATAGAGATAGTGCTTAAACTAAAGAATAGTAATTCTGAAGCAGAGAAGCAAATAAGTATCCAGCCAAGCACTATTTTATGAAGTTCTATATTAACTGGTCATCATTGGCTTACTTTACTAGAACTATAAATAATTAGTCTTCAAGTTAGTTCTGAATATATTCTAATCTAATCGATCTTTAGAAGTTTGCATTACTTTAGATGTATAACTCTCTTAGATGGAATATGTTCTGTATGGAAGTTGGTAGGTTCAAAGTCACTCATTCCAATTGGCCAAAAAGGCCACTTACAGATTGGTTCACTAGGAACCAATCCGGGAAGCCGTCAAGCGGCGGGAAGAATTAAACAAGTATCATTGGCCACAAGCCGGCAGGCAAGCCGCTATATAAAGGGCTGCCGCAGCTTGGGCTATGTTCCGTATCTTTTGCACAAGCGGAAGTTAAATAAAGGAGGGAGTTGTATTTTGGAAACCCACGGGGTCTGCACGCCGCGTTTCTTTTTCCAAGACGGAACGCTGGCGACGATTAAAAGGTAGGGAAAGTGATGGGAGTGAAAGCCATAGCAAGATTGGTGTGGGGAGCAGGCTGTGAGATTATCATCCAGGGAGCGCCTGGGTGTAGAGTGGGTGGGGCCATTAAAACATGGATGAGGATGAGAGACCGCTTAGTAGTGCCTCTTATGTCACTGAAAGAGTTTCTAAATCCTTCAGCAGGCGAAACTTTACTTAGGAATAGGGCTGAACATAGCCCGTGGGTTAGCTTTAGGGCCATTGAAGCTCAATGGTGCAGTTATGGCAGAGCCGCTGCCAAAGTCTAGGAGGGTCATTTGAAGGTTCTATTGTTAGGATCATGCCACGTTGTACGGGCAATGTTAACGTTAGGCATGAGTTCCAGGGAGCTTCTAGGCCGGGGAGGACTCTCAAACCGGAAGGAAGATAGAAGTTGGCATAGTAATAGGGAGGGTGAGGAATAAAGAAACAGCGGCCTACAGAGAGGCTATCCAACCGGACGGGAAGTGAAAGGAGGGATTACGCGAATATACACCGGCATGAAGGGTGAGCAATTTGGGTGAGGTTTAGATCTGCCGGGTCAGGACAGGGGTACACGAGTGAGACAATATAGAATGTGCGCTATTAGGAAGAGCACTTTATCGCAGATAGAAAATGGCCGAAAAGAGGAGGAATCACGGAATTTTAATGTGCAGAGCTGCGGAGGCGAACTACCAGGTGGTCTGAATTGCAGATTCGTCGAGTGGCAATAATGCCGGGAGCTTGGTAATAAAAGCGTGTTAGAGCATAATGATAAGGGTCTGGACTGCAACCAAATGTAGACTCCTATAGAAAGACATGGCAGGCCCTTCGCTTGTAGGCGGCACTGCGCGAATCTAAGACAACACACACACGCCAGCAGGACCAGTGGAGACGTGCAAGTAGAGATGAACGAGTGGACAAGGGAAAGAAAACGCATCAGACTAGTCACATCGCAGGCCAAGGGGTTAGCAGGGCGGAAGAGCGGAAAGAAGGTTCAGATAGAGGTGAGGCATCAGGGAGCACCTGTGAGTATGGAAGTCAACTCAGGGGTCATTCTGATCATATGGGTATCAGCTGGATATTCACCGGCGCTAATTGGCTGAAATAAAGGAGAACTACAAGAAACAAAAACTAGTGTTAAATAGATTATCAGGGGGAATCGAAATCCAGTAGTAGGTGAGCCTGAAGCATGTTCTAGGTTGAATTTAAACACCAAACCACGAGAGTCTTGCCTCTATCGTCAACCGCGCCTCGCAGGCCCGTAGCCTGTTTAAGAGATGCGAATGGGTTCGGTCAGGCCTCTGGAATGCGTGGATGCCACTGGAGAACAAGAGACACCGGTAGTGGCTAGAGTAGGATACAGTGGAGGAACCTACTTCCTAAGAACTTCCCAAGATGTATTGAGGGACTCTAGCAAGTACAATAGGGAGGTAACCTCACCAATTTCTTTAGCCTAGACCCGAAAAAATAGCCCCATCTGCTTAGAGATGATCCCAGACGCCGTCCCATTCGTTTTGCTAAGGAAGGCTCTACAAAAATGATGTCGATGAAAGTCACTGAATAAATTAATATGCAAGTGTTTTTAGTAATAATTTGAGAGCCAGGTACCAGGGGGAAGAGGCGGCCCTATCATCACCCAGTGAAGCCAGATGGTCAGTGCGGAGGACATAAGCAACACTGACTTATGCGCACCACACAAGCGCATACCCAGTGCAGTAGTGTAAACATTAATACTGGCACTCACTAGGGGGAGGAAAAATAATTCACAAACTGACTATTGAGCTCGAGGCCTATTACAGCTACCCAATTTAGATGCCATAACAGCAAGAGGCCAGACTAAATATGTCACTATAGAGGGGGAGCATATGGCGGGAAATTGTTAAACCGTCCTCAATTGGCAGTGTTAGCGATTGCCCCAGGCCATTGTTCCGAAGCCTCATGGAGCACGACACTGAAATGAATCAAAGGTGTCGTCCCATTTACTTCGACGATGTACTGGGTCTAGCGAAAAAATTCCAAACCAGCTAGAGACCCAGGTTATAAGAAAAGTCTTAACATGAATATTAGGAATCAGCGCTCAATAAAATCGAACAGAGGGAAGGAATGTGAACTGGAACATAACCAGGTCGAATTTTTGGGCTTATTATATAATCCATAGCACGGCATTCACAGCCTCACTGAATAAAAACAGTGAAGCGCTATTAAAGACGCTCCAGACCCAAAAACAAAAACCGAACTCTACCAGAGCATGCTCTCGACTCATAAATTTTACAACATGTTCTCCCCCATCATGCTACATACACGAGTACAATTCCTACAATAGACGTACTATGATTAAAAAAAGCACTTGGACATGGGGCCACCGGGGAACAAGGAAATGACCTTGCCAAGTATGGTATCAAAGACCTATTAAAGTCAGACATATTCTCTAGCCAGTTTGTAGTCATACCCGTAGTCGGCCTCTGACGTTCATTAGCTGTGATGCCTACGCCTTTTGGGGTTGGCGCCATCCTTGAGTCAACGAACTTCCAGACAGCAAAAGAGGCACCAGTTGCCGTTTTTATTCCAAGACGCTCTCCAAAGTTAGGAGCAATTTACAGCCAACATTGTATCGGGAGAAGCGCTCGCGAATCCGTCGCGGAGTCAAACATTCCATGAGTACCTTACGGTGGATCCTCTTTTCTATTTAACCAAGATCACAAGCCTTCTGGGAATCCTAGCGGCCAACAAGCCAAACTTCCGTGAATACTGTCTGATCACGAGAATGGCGAGGTGGTCTGATTCCTCGCTGCCTTATTCTTACAGCGCTGCTGTCCACTGACCGGCAAAGCCATCTCAATGCCGATGCCAGAGCTTCCCATTGCGTCCTACAACAGAGGACGACCCTGGCTCCACTACTTCAACTTCAGCTTGAGACCTGCCCAGAGCTAACCAGCTGACTGTACCTGACGTCACGAAAGCCACTGCAAGACCTTTTGACAGCACACATAGTGGACTGGGTAGATAAAGGCTGGCCGAGAGGAAACAATAACCAATAGACTTTAAAACCACTTCCATGCAGACAGTACCGAACTGTCTATTGAAGAAGGGGGTGCAATCTTAATCGGGGTGAAGGGTGGTATCCTGAGTCAGTCACTCCAAGAAGACAGTCCACTGGCATCGTTGCGACAAAGAGGGTCACCCAGGGCATAGTCAACAAATGAAGCCTTTGGCGCAGGAGTTTACATCTGAGTGGCCAAGGGCTGACCGAAAGACATATGAACGCTGGTTGCAACATGCCATGACTGTCAAGAAAAATGAGGCTACCTTCTCCAAAGCGACCGAGTAAGGACTGGGAACTCCCCGGGGTCCATGGTCAAAGTCATATTATTGACTTCGGCTGGCCGCAGCAAAGGGACAGCTTTTTTGATTGTTGGCGTCGAGCTGCAGTTCTCGGAAATGGGTTGGAAGTCATTCGTCAATGGCTTTCCAACAACCACGTTGAGGTCTGTTATGAAACAGCTATCGAAGACTGTTGTGCAACGCATGGGCTACCTGATTACTGTTTCAGACAATTGGGCGGTCAGTTATAGTACCGCCTGAATTCGGAACATATCACGCTGCCCAGCGGATCTCGTTCAATGCCTTACTGCACGGCCCATCCGGACTGGGAATGCAGGGCAAGCGCAACTGTTCAGTATCCTAAAGAGACGGCCTGAGAGAATGCAAAAGAGGGACAAGTGCAGGACAAACTAATTGGACTACTAACCCATTGCAACATATTACCCCCTAGTACACTACCAAAAAAAGCCTGTAGCTAAGAAACGCACGGTCTATATTGGACAGGTTACACCCGCAACTTACACCTGGGCAACCCCCTAGAATCATCCACAAATACTGTACCGGTTCGAATCAGCGTCTATGTCTATGCAAGAACCTTACTCGAGGACCCTTCTATGGCTGCCAGCCATCATACACAAATCACAGGGCCCCCGGTCCTACCAACGATAACTTTAGACAATGGTAGGGAAGGGAAACGCGGCACCATAGGAGTTCGTTCACAACACCGACATGAAAAACCTCGCGCAGAACAAAAGAATATAAATTATGACTATAAAGACACCATGCGGGGGGGGAGTACAAATAACTTAAAATTAGGGAGAGACAAACTCCCATAACAAGACATAACTCTTTGCAAAACGACAATCTAACCAAAAACAAAAAGAGTTACTCACGTTAGATGAACCAGAAGAGTCTGGGCAGGAGAGCGAAGCGAGGTCCTTCTCTGGAGGTGGCCAGCCCATGAGCCACTCAAGCCACGCGGTCAAATCCAGGAGGGAGGGCGAAGCATGCTCATTCTAAACCGGCCCAAGAGACTCAGGCGGGACGCGGCATGGCTGACTCACCTTCCAGGAGTTTCCATGACGAACGTCAAGAGAAGCAGCGATCCCTCATCTGCAACCGCTTGAGACCTAAAACATGACTGAGGACTACATGCGCAAGTACCTACGACTAAGAAAAACGTCCCCACCTACCTGCGCGAACCTACATCATTCCACGTTGGACTTGACTCTAAAGGGGGAGGGTGTTCTTGTATTGGAACTTCGGTAGGGTTCCATAGAGGCGTAGGTTCTGCATTCGGTCCTGAAATAACCAGGCCACTTACGCGATTCTTTGAGCGTTTCCACTAAGAACGGCAAACCAATCCGGGAAGCCACCAAGCGGCGGGAAGAATTAAACAAGTGTCATTGGCCACAAGCCGGCAGGCAAGCCGCTTTATAAAAGGCTGCCACGGCTTGGGCTATGTTCCGTATCTTTTGCCTAGCAAGTTAAATAAAAGAGTTGTTGTTTAACCCGGTCTCACCCACTTCTTTTTAGACGGAACAGAATATAACCAGCTTTAGAGACTGGATTTAATTTTAGTAATTGTTTTTATTCTCAGAAGTGAAGCAAACTTGTGGGAATTGCTTCAAACCATAAAAGGTCTACAGTTGCTAAAATAATCTTTAGTGAAGTTATGATCTTCAACTTAAATAGTAAATACATATAAAGTAAGTATTCCAATAGCCATGAAAGCCTCCAAAATAATTTCTGTCTTTTTAAAATCAACAGATTTGACAAGATCCTGACCTAACCATTGCCTTCCCTAATTAAAAGAAAGCTGACTGTTAGCATTTCTAGTTAATGTCATTTTCACCTTGGCTCCTTTCTTGCTTAATTAATAGGGATGATGTGTAAAACATTAATCATTCATTGTTCAGAACAGCCAATTTTAAGTGGTCCACATTCACACCAAGACACAAGCATTCTTAGCAGAACTGTTCTGGGGAAGCAGGAAAAAAAATCAAAGACATATCTATGAAAAATTAGGGAAAGGACAACACTGGAAAGCTTGGGACCAGAAGAGACATTTCTGGTGGGAAAGAAGGAGAAAGAAGAGTAAAATGTTGAGTAAGGTACATAAATTAAAATGCTGTTTGAAGAAAATGTCAGCGGAGAGTCATGGAAAAGAATTAGTAAGATTCCTACTTCCCCTATGGGAGCTCTCTATGGGAGAGTTCTAATAGCAAAGGAGAAAAAAAAAAGATGATCAATATTCATTATCCAAGGTCCATTGCATTATCCATGGTCAACATTATTACTCTTACTGTTATTGCTATTATTTGTTGTACTATTAATTAAAGTAATACAGAAGTATATATACACTTTGAAACTTCATGAAGTAATCAATGTGCTAATGAGTTTGAGAACCCTGGACTGAAATGGAGCAGATAGGCCAGACTACGAAACAGATAGATCAGCCAGCAATTCACAATCAAATCACAACTTTTACCAGGTTGTTGTTGTTCTCAACAGAAGCCAACTGAACTAACTGTGTTGCCATTTCTAGAGCCAACTGGTACATATTGGCCTCTTTGCCACACAGATATGATGAGAATCCAAGGAAATTCATTATCCAAATAAATCTCCATTAACTGAGCTTGTAAAATATTTATTCTGTACCTAAAGCCTGTGATAATTGCAAAATGGACAAACTCACTTCTACCTCAGACAAGTTGTCCTGATTTGGACAACTACATTAAGTCCAGGGCATTGTTAAAAATTCCAGAAGTAGAAGAGAAGTTATCAGAGGCCTATAGTGCTTCAAACCTATCTGATCTGATTTGTTTGTATGAAGCAGGTTGCCATTTTGATTTGGGAATCTGCTTCCAAAGAATAATTTAATCATTCAATCTTATTCACTTGAAGCTTCACAGCGGCTTTATATGCACAGTCCTTAGTAGCTTTTCAAATAAACATCTCAACAGAGTAGGAAATTGTGCAGAAATTTGAGAGTTATAATTTACTGCATAGACCAGTGGTCATCAACCTTTGGACCTCAGGGACCACCAAACTCAAAATTTTAAATCCTGAGGACTACTACTATGAATTTTGACTGATAGTGGCTTGCTAATGTTGATGGGAAAGTAGGTCCCATATTCTAGAGCTGCAGTTGTCACAGGACTGGCCCTTTGGTTACCCCACAACAGCTACTCCTCCACCTGGGTGCACCAGCCTGCCATGGACAGGATGAGCTGCTCTGGGATGACCAAAGGGCCAGTCTTGTGACTACTGCAGCTCTGGAATATGGAATCGACTTTCCCACCATCAGCAAGCACCCCGGGACCAATTTCCCTCCCCCAGGTGGGTGGGCCATGTGAGTGGCACAGCCTTGTGTTCCAACGCAGCCTGGATTAATTGCTTTGGGAGTGCTTTGGGGAAAACATTTTTCTGTGGACCACCAAAATTTTCTTACGGACCACCAGTGGTCCCTGGCCCACTGGTTGGTGACCACTGGCATAGACTGCAATATTTGTTTAAACAGATAATATTTTTGCACAAAACTTTTTGGCGATTAATACCTATTTACAGTTGGATTGGGCACACAAGGAATTTGTCTCCAGTGGATAAGCTATCAGTATACCTACAAAGAACAAAGTAATATAATCATAAGATACCAAGAGTAGAAGGGAAAGGGAAAGATGACAAGGATAATAGAAATACAGTAATACGTGGATAAATATCTTTAGACATAAAATTATGCTTTGGGAATTAGGTGATAAACAGTGTGATGGCTTGAGAGTAAAAACTGTCCCCGTGTTTAGTTGTTTTGGCATGCAATGCCCTATAGCGGCATCATGAGGAGAGGAGTTGAAACAATTTATGTCCAGGATGTGAGGGATATTTCTTCAGCCCTCTTTCTGGTTTGTGCAATATATAAGTCCACAACAGAAAGCAGGCTGGTTGCAATTCGTTTTTCTGCAGTCTTAACTATTGAAGTCTTTTGAAGTCTGTATCTGTCCTGCTTGGTTTCTGTACCAAATAGTTGCTGAATAAACATTTATAAAATATTTCTTTTGCCTATTAGCCAAAATTGAGGTATACTGGTAAATTTTTTTAAAAATACTTTTGATCCAAAATTTCAGACTGTGATATCACAACACAAATTTTTTTAAAAATATTCTTTACTGTCTTAATAAAATCTTCACTCTTTCAAAAAGAAAATATATATTTTCCATTTAACTATTTTAAAGACTTTAGTAATCAGCATTTTTGTGGCAAGCAAAATGAACCAAAATTCTCAAACCTTTCTTAATATAATCCCTGAAATAATGAAAACCATCAAAAAGAAGCACTTCTCTTTCCTCCTCCTCCTCCTCCTCCATATCTGAAGAAAGTATCTCTTCAACTGAAGAAGAACTGATAATGTAAAGTGTACTGGAAATGAGAAAGGTCAGTTCTAGTGTCCATAAATTTAGACTGCATCACAGATGCCAATATGATAAAATATTCTGCCTCCCTATTGCTTAACTCATCAACTGATTGATCATCTGATCAGTTTACCTTGATTTCCATCATTTGTTCATGAGGAATGGCAGTCCAGAGGGCAAATGGAATCATTTCAGTTTTCCTCCTTAAATTCAAAGGATGAAAAAGCTGCCCTTAACTCCCTCACCCCCACAGCATAAATAACTGGCAGAAACAAGCTGCAACTCAAGAAAGCAGAGACCTCAGATACTATAGTTCCAATCACTAGTTGATTGAACCTTATCTATTGCTATCTTTAAAAAATGCTAACAGAGTAGATATATATCTGTGGCAAACTCTGTACTTTTACCCTAAAAATGACTACCAAAACATTTTTTTTTCATGAAAAAAAGATATCAGAATTAAATCATAGCACTAGATATTATGCAAATGTTTGTAATTTTTCTTGAAATATTTCATATTTCCATCATATATTTTATACATCTTTCAACTGAAATAACGATGTGGATTAAATTAGACATATCTCTTGTCTTTCAACATTTTAGTCTACAGTGCAAACCAAAAGCTGCAGTGGGTGATTTGTTTTCCTTAAGACATTAATCACCTCTCTTTGGCGCTAATTGGTACCCTTGTTAGTAGGCTCAGCAGTGATGCCAAAAATTAAATGGAGATGGGAATAGTGCTAGAGTTTAGCAAATTTCACTATGAATAATTTAACAAGTTAATTGAGCTTCCTCTTCTGCAAAAGGAAGCTGATTGTAATTTTCTCAAACCTGTCCTTATTCAGATTTATTCACCTCCTTTAAATAGTGCATAATGTTAAAAAAAATTTAAACTCTACTTTCTGGTAACTGTCTTGATGTTCTGGTAACTGTCTTGATCTTTAAAAACAATCATGGCATACAGCTTCTCTCACCCAGATTTGAAGACAATATAAAAGGAAAATGTGCTGAACTGCAAAATATGTATATATAAATGTTTTATGGGAGACTAGCTCTCTTTGTGACCATACTATTGCCATTAATACCCACAAGTGATGCCAAGAATATAGATTCCTAAGCAATATTTTGATGTATGAGTTTATGCTCAGAAATATCTGCATGCCCAATCAGGCTATAATATAACATCCTAACCTTGTTGTTTGGCCCAAGAAGACACAATAATTAACCCAATAATGATTATAATCTTTAGTATTGACTTTTTGTCTCCTATGGTCAGTCATCCAACAGGTTAGACTGGATTTGGCATTTTTATCCACCTATCAAGTCTTTCCCATGGACCTGAGATAGGCAGATGTTGATGTTTGATGATGTAAAGGCCCTGTCCCACTGCACTTACAGATGCAAAGAGGACATAAAACATTAAAAAAAGCTTGCCATCCATTGGAAAACGCTATGCATCCATTGTGTACTCATTGCATATGTGTTACTGCTCTATTCGTCGAGGACTCCATCCACTGCAAATTTCAAATCCACTGCAAGAAGTTTTTGAGCTGCAAACAAAACTTTCAGTGAACGGCATGGAAAACTTTCCAGCCGTTGTACGATGTAAATCTCGTGACAGTCAATGAGCAACAAATGTTCTATGTCATTTATCAATCCGTTAAAATGTCCGCTGGATCCTCTCCTGCATCCTCTAGGCATCCTCGCAATTCACATCCGCTGCCAGCTGAAAAATGGAAAGAGGGAGGAAAGAAAGGGACATCGGAACGGTCTATACATTGTATGCACACACGAAATAGAAAGGATGTGTTTGCATCCGACTATCACTACGCACGGCATCCCCTTTTCTTTCCTTTTAAGGCGTACGTGATGCATCCGCTTCATCGCTGTTCATCCGCTAGGCGTCCTATGAACCAATACCATTTTAAACATCCCCGCCTACATTTATTACCCCCCACCGGTTTTCGCGTTCTTTCTGTTTCTGTCTAATGCAAATTTTTCCACTTTTTGAAGCGGATGACAACGGATGGAGCCACCCCCAAAATTTTGCTCATCCACTGTGTCCTTTATGCATACGGTTTGTGTCTGTTGGCCAGTGGGACCTAGCCTTAAAAGGTATCATTGCAGGATATACAATAAACTGCATTTTGCAATTGACTGGTGGTGATCAGAATGGAACAATTAAAAACTTTAGAGATTGATTAACATAAACAAATCATTTAACTTGAAATTTTGTATGTTTGTGTTATTATTATGGTTGGTCACACAGTAATTATTGTAGTTATTACTAATATTTTGGCAAACTTATTCTTCTGAAGGATTAAGATTTGAACTGAAAGATCTCCATTAAGTATTGGCAGGAGGAGAAGGACCAACATTTGGCATTACAAGTCATCAACTATAACCAATTCCTTAAGTGCTGTATTCTATCAGATATCAAAGATACCAAAAAATTTTGCCTACAAATTGTACTATTTTAATTAACTTCTTTTTCCTCAAAAAGCGTGACTGAAGGAATCAGAAAAAATATTGAAATGAGCAACACCAGGATACTCTTGCCTGTCTCCTTATATAGAGAGTTCTGGAGGAAACATAATCAGTTTGCATATATAATTTTCATAGAGCATTGAATCTTTAAATTACTAAGGGAAATTTCAGTCAGCCAATTATACTGGTATTTATTTTTTCTGACTATCATGACAAAAAATTGTAATTGGTGCCTCATCATATGGAAGGTATCTAAACAAGAATTATTTAAAGGCTAACTTTTCTGAGCTTTCAGTAATTATTAAATCCACTTAGCAATTCTTACTGTGCTTTGTTTGCTGAGTTTGCATAGCTATTAAGCTTTTTAAAACCTTTCATTTTCCTTTTGTAGATGTAAATATGAAAGCTGTAAAAATACCAGTCATTCTTTCAGTCAGCATTATAAAAACTTCTTTGGGGAAAATAATACCATCCAAATGTTTCCTGCTGTTATCTGAATATTTCTGTTTTCTTTTTTTTGCACATTTTGTTTCCAAACTATTTGTAGGGCTCTTTGCACTACCTCACTGGATATTTGAGATCTTCTAAACTATTCTATCTGGAGACTATTAACCTTTCAAAACCTTTATCTTTCTAAGTATTTCATGGTAGATTTGGAGACACATTTCAAATCATTTTCTCAAGATATATACAAAAAAATTTCAACAAGTACTGAGAAGCTGCAAGAAATGTTGCTGATTACAAGTAGTATTGTCCTGATAATATTATGGATTACAGCATGATTTCAAATGTTCAATTTTTCATGATTTTCAAGAAAATTTCTTCTCTCTATGGAAGTGTGAAAATGCACATAAAATCCTTACACATATCAAATGACCAACAAGCTATTTTATTATCATAATTACACCAATCCCTAAGAAAATTATATATAACATTGTTTTAACTCCAAAATAAAAATTGTTCACTCTAATGACTAACTATAACATATTTATTATAACATACTTGATATATAATTGTGTTTGAGGATGGAAGTAGTATCTATAGCTGGTTTAGATAAAGGAAGACACATTGATGTCTTTGAAGAATTTTGTATACAACTTCAAATTAGTTAAATCTAATGAGAATTTTTGAAATGATGCATGAATTTATTTTTTCTTTCTAAAGTCTACGTAGATCCTTTCTTTTTTCTTTGGGTTCTCAAACAATGCTGTGTGAAATAAAAGTGACTGAGTAATAACAAGATTGTTAATTCCACATAGCTCCAAATTATTGTAATAATAATTATTAAGAATGAGAGATTTTCTACTGAACAAATTTTGAGAAATCAATAATTAATTATCCAATGCAATCTAAAAAGACAATCTCAAATATGTATAGTATATGTTATTGGAGCAGCAAGTCAGCAACATCTACTAAAAGAAGTAAAAACTATGGAAATCAGAAATCTTTTAATTTCTTTTTTTTTTAAGTTTTATTGATTTTTTAAGGACAAACAAAAACAAACAAAGCATAAAAACATGCAGCTTTCTTCCATAATTACAGTTACATTACATAATAACTCATATTATCAGAAGTTGAATATCCTAGTATTATTATTAATCAATCATTTGACTATAATTTTATTCATTCATATTTTGCGAGATAGCTAATATAATTAGTTTATTATTATAAGCAATTCCATATAGTCCCTTCCAAATCTATCTAACCATTTTATAATATTATATAATCACATAATAATAATAAAAAAAAGAAGATTACAGACTGTTATGCTATTCATTCATATTTTCCTATAATTTCTTACATATTCATATTACTATATTTTGATTGTCCTAACCAATTGGATAGAAAGTCCCAGCAATTGTAATATTGTAATCACTCTTGTTCTCTCGATTAGTTCAAAATGTCCAAATCGTACCTTCATTCAGCACATTCCACCTATTTTCTTAATAATGTCCTCCTGCATTATGGTATTTTCTCATTTTGTCCAATTTTTATCAAATACAACCCTAGCTGCCGTGTTAATAGGTTTAACCAGAATCAATCTATTTAATAATCTTTTGCGTAAGACACGTCGAAGTTCCCAATAAATATCTTAGTCTTAAGGTTTAAAATGGAGATGCTTTATAAATCATTTTTCCCAACACGTGTGATTTTTAGTCAATATTTTTTTGCCATCCGCCACAAGTCTAACACATATGAAATGAGCAGGTATCTCGGTACATTCCAATACATCTTTCAGATTATTCCTTGAACATTTCTTGCTTTCTTGTCGGAGAAATCGCCACCCTGTAAGAACATCTTATACAGCATTTTCCTTTAAATGCTGTTGACATTGGCATTTGTATATAATTTCTGAACCCAACATTTTTTTGCCATTCATCCAGATCAATCGCCATTTCAAAATTTCGTCCCCCCGAAACAATCATAAGTTTTCTTTAACTTCGTTTCTTCTAGTTGATTTTGTTCTTCATAATTTAATTTCTGTTTTCTTCTAGTTTAATTTCTAATAAATAATCCATTACAATTTTTTTTAATCACTTTTCAATCCGAGTACCTGTAAAAATCTTGATCTAAATCGATGTCAACTTATTAGTATAGAAACCTTCTGTTTTATGAGTCTTTTCAGTACCCTTGAATTGATATGTTGCGCCGATAAAAGAAAACCAATTCATCTTTATACCGTTGTTCCTCTAGTTTTTTGGCGTATCGAGTTTAAGGTTCACCCTTTTCCATTCAGCAATTTTCCCATAATTCTAACGGTAGTTTGTTCGCCCCCTTCTTATATGTCTCTAGTATGCGATCTAAGAAAATGCTTCATAGTCGAGAGTAACCAGGACTGAAATTTTCAAAATAACAATGTCTTTAATACTTCTCCTAATTCTTAAACTACAAGACTCCCATACATTGATGTCCTTCTAAAATAACCCTGTAATTTAAGTTCCTTTATTACCATAAAGCATGCTTACCCCAACAACAAATCATGTTCCTTCTCAGTCTCAACAATCTCAGTATTCTCTTAATGCTGCTATCAAATTCCTCTTAAACCCATGTCAACGTTTGGTAGCCCTTGTGTACAACTCCCAATAGGCAGACCAAATCTCTCCTCTAATGTCTAGCCATCTTCTAGAGTTGAAACTTTTACTTCTAGCTTTCTTACCCGCCATAATATTCACACATCCAAAACTCTGTGTTGTTTAAATTCTCCAAAGTAGTTGCCTTCCAACCTAGATTGGGTATTGTTGTGAAACAAGTTAGGGAATTTCCTGGGTAAAATAATTCATTTGATTGTTGAAATTCTCCCTATTAGTGACAATTGTGGGTTTCCCATTTCGTCGAAGTCTAGCGCATTCTGTTGTTTAAGTTTATGTAGATTGTTGCTCTTTCATGTTACTACATCGTGTGCGCTCAAATATACCTCCCCAAGTACTTAACCTTATTCCATGAACTTGAATTTTCAATTACATTGCCAATTTTCTTTTGTTCTTATAACATTTCTTTGTTCAAGATCTGTTGTCTTGTCTTTGTTTATTTCAGGCCGGCACCTCCAATTATGCCCTATCGTTTTTCAATAGTTTTGGTGCTGTTCTTCTAGGGGGTCCTTCTAAAATAAGCCAAGTTCATACGGCGAAGCTTGCAATTTAAATTCTTCCTTCTTTTAATTTTCATTTCTTTTAGTACTCTTTTCATCTCTACATGATTTCTATTTAACACTTCCAGAGTTATATGAATGTGCAAAAGGTGATAGGGGGCACAACCTTGCTTGTAACATTTTCTTATATGATACAGTCCTGTTTAAATTTCCTCGATATTAACTTTGCGTGTTTGCTTTTAATATATGATCTGTTATTTGCTTGAAATAAATTTTCTGGGCAAAGCCCATCTGCTGTTCCAATGAATAATAACATGAATCTCCAGTTCTCCACATTATTAAATGCCATTTTGTGCATCTTAAAAATGATTCAAAGCATTTGTTTTCGTCGAGGGTGAAAGCCTCATAATATTCCAAAGTGTCCACATTATTCTCTCATATTGTCTTTAAGGTTTGTCTCTTGGCAGGAAATCCATTTTGGGTCAGATATGAATAAAAATTGATTTAAATATTTTTTTGAGGTCACTCTCGCCATAATATTTGAAGCAAGATTTTATTAATCTGCATTTAATAAAGAAATAGCGTCTATAATCTCTTAATTTGTAACTGGATCAGTCTCTTCTCTTTGAATAAGTGTAATATAGGCTTCATGACCATGTTTTGAGGTATCTTCTTTGACATAACTATCATTCATGGACTTCTAGCAATGGAAGGTTCCAGCGAGCTTCTTGTAATGTTTTTAAAGGAATTCTTGCAGAAAGTCCCATCTGGGCCATGGTGCCTTCCATTGTTTTCGTTCTTAAGTGCTTAGTTAACTCCATCATGGTTATATATTGCCTTTCTAGCATTTTTCAGTCTCTTTTAAGATATTTTAGGTTAGATTTAGCATATCTGTATAATACATGTGTAATTCTTCCCTCATCCAATATTCTCTTGCTCATGTAATTTCCCATAAAAAGCGTCAAATGATTCTCCTTCTCGTCTTTATTGGCAGTGCACAAACGTGAACTTGTGATCCATACTATAACTGTGGTATTTCTCCTTGATTCTTTTTCCTTGTCTCATTTGTATGCTACCATCTACCTGGTTTGTTTGCATCCCTCAAAATAATATCTGTATTTAGAACTTCCTGACTTTTCTGTCGCTAATTCTTCTTTATCTCGTAATTTACTCATTTTATCGTGTTAAGTTGTATCAGCAGTTTTAGCTTAATGTCTTTTTTTCTGTGGCATTTTCTGTAGTTCTTTTTTGAGTCTTTTATACTCATCTTTTAAAAGCTTCTGGTGTTTCCTTTTCCTAATGTTCCTTTTCCTTGTGTAAATCTATTATAAAGCCTCTAGCATTGCTTCATGTGTGTCCATATGTTCTGAATTGAGGTATCTTCTTTTTTATTTTCTCTAAAGAAAAAAACCACATTCTTTCTCCATCCGTGTCTTATAAATCCTTCTTTAGAAGATATTATTTAACGTCCTTCTCGGTCTTCTTTTTTGTCCTTTCCATTTAATTGTCATTGGATTATGGTCTGCCCAAGTACTTGTTTTGATATTTGTTTCTTGAAATTAGAATATTAATTCTGTTGAAGTCCAAATCATATCTATTCTGGACCATGATAAATGTCTATTTGAGTAAAAGTGTATTGTTTGGTTTTAACATTTCTTTCTCTCCATATATCTTTTAAGTTTATTTTCATCTATCATTTTAAAAAAGATTTGGGAGAGTCTCTCCTATTTTGCTTGTTTGTTGTTGTTGTTGTTATATAGTCCAGTTTATTGTCTACAATTCCATTAAAAATCTCCCATATAACTATATTGACACAGTCCAGTTCAATTATTGATTTCATGTGTAATTTTTTATTAAAATTCTTCTTGTTGTCATTCGGAGCATAAATTGCAATCAACAGTGTTTTCATATTATTATCCATTATTTCCACCATCATAACTCTTCCGTCTTCATCAGTTATAAATCAACTTGGCTGACAATATCTCTTTGATATATAAAACCACTGCTCTTTTCTTACATTGAGTCAAAGAAGTAAATATTTCCCTAATTTTGGCTGTATCAACAATTGTTCATACTGTTTTTTAATATGTTAGTTCTTGTAGACAAATATATATCAAATTTTAGCTTCTCTAATTTGTGAAAATTTCCTTCTTTTAACAGATGAATTAAGTCCATTTATATTTATTGTAATCATGTTTTTTTCTCTTTCCATAATTATGCTTATAATTAGGTTTGTCAGCTCTCATAGATCTTGTTCACGTTGTAGTTTAGTCCTCCACCGATCACCTACTGCGCCTTCTTCTTTTTCAGTCTCCATTTGTCCGTCTTGGAATTGAATTAGTGAAATCTCTTTTTCTGCCTCCTCTGCATAGAATAATTCTGTTTTTCTCGATTGAATCAATTCTATATCTCTGTTCTTGCCATGTAAACATTAACCTTCTGGGATTAGCCGATTCATTAATTTACCTCTTTTTTCAATAGCATTTTTAGTCAAAAATCGATATTGTCTTCTCATCTTCTCTACTCTTCCAGGTATTGTGCTTGAAAACCACAATCTCCTTGCCTTTGTATTTCAATGTTTTCTTCTTGTTAATATTTTGTGTTTTAATGGCTTTTTGTAAATCTGACATGAACTTTTCTTGTAGGCTATTTCTCATTTACGCATATCTTTGTAAAAACTCGGTATAATCATCATCTACCCATCGATCATGTCCTCTTCTGTTATTTTCAAAGCTTCAGCCAATATTTCTATCATTATCTCAGCTAAATTTTGGTCCTCTTTTTCTCCTCTATGTTTTGAAATCTGATATAAAATTCTGATCTTGTCCATCTCCCATTTCAGTATCTCAACTTTTATCTTGTTCAACCACTGTTACTCTATATCAATATCTCCAATCTTTCTGTGTTTTTTTGTTTGTCTTCTTCAGTTTTTGGAATCTCTCATCATATTTCACCATCATTTGTTGAATATTCTCACACCTTTTCATCAGTTTTCTCTGTTCTTTGCTCAATATTTTCTATTCTCTTTTCAATGGTATTGATTTTATTTTAAGATCTTGGATTCCTTGGCATAATCATCCTGTAGAGTCACTCTTTTTTGATACTTTGTCTTGCTTTAGCCTTGTCTGAATTGAACGTTGTCCTCCAGATGGAGGGGCGATGGAAGTAGAAGTTGAAGAGCCAGAAGCTACAAACTTCCTATCATTTTAAACATTTGGGATCTCAGGTTTCTTCTAAACTTAAATCCAATTATGAAATAGCCAATTATAATCGCAAATGAACAATAAAAATGGTAGAGAGAAAAATCCAATAATAATAAAAAGAAAGGAAGAGAAAAAAAATTCTTCAGGTTCTTCTTAACACTTAATCCAATCAGTAATTAGGTAGTAAGAGAAGGAGAAAGAATAAAAAAAAAGTTTAAAAAGAGCAAAAAGTAAAAAAGAATTTAAAAAAATAAAAGTATTCTTCAGGTATTTCAACACCTTAATCCAATTGGAAGTTTTCAAAAAAAAAAAAAGCATATCAAAAAACAAAAAGTCCAAAGAAGAAAGGAAAAGAAAAAGAAAAATTTTGATGCCTCCCTTTAAAATACCAAAGCAAAGATGAAAATATTACAAAATAAAGGTTTTAAAAAGAAAAAATGAACAGTTACAGCTGTGGGGGGGGTGACCCAATTTAAGAACATAAAAAGAAACACACTGCACTTTATTTAATTATCCAAGGCCACTTGTCATACGTCTCTCCAAACGTTCAAAGCCAAGTTTCAATTGTTGATTAGAAATCCAGAAGAACACCTGCAGTAACATCTCTTTCATGCTCTTCTCTATCTTATCATGTAGCAATGTCCTTGAAAAAGAATTTCACAAGCCTCTAGTTGGGCAGTGTTACAAAGTTCTCACTCTCACTCTCCCCCTCCCTTTCCCAGACAAAACGTCATAAAAGTTAAAAAAATATAGCTTTAAAGGAGCCCTCTAATATAAAATATTTAAAAAAAGCCTCTACTTAAAATATTAAAAAATCAAAAAAGAGAAAGAGGAAAAAATAGATATGAATAAATAGAGAAAAACCAGTCCAGTTAGCAAATGCTGAATCACAATAGGACATCCAATCATAGAAAAAATAAACAAAGCCTCTCCTTGACACTTCTGTTTAAACACCGGCCGCTTATTCAGTTCTGTCAAACTTTTACAGATTCTTTTTCCCCTTAGGGTGTCCTTTGAAGTCTCTTTTAAGTCTTAGAATACATAAAAGAACAGTTTCACCAAACCGACACACATTTCTCTTTCAAGCCTCTTCGCATTCAGAACTGTCCCAACTTCAGCAGCTTTGGGGGCTGTCTGCCACTGGCAAAAGGGCTTCTCCTGGATCAACCAGGGACTTTGCGATATCCCTGGGATCTACAGGACGCACCCTTCACAATCACCATCTCTTCGGGACTGTTTAGGTCCATTTGGACCATCCAGGGGCAAAGATATTGGCTGCAATCGCATTCAGTATCATTGTGACACCAGCTCCTCCTTCTCCAGAGATCTTTTAACTTCTAAACAAGAGCTACAGTGGTGATATTACAGATTTGGTACTTAATTTCAATAGGACTATCAAAAATATCTCATGACTACTCATCAAAATGTCCAAAGGATTGTCAACAGAAGAGAACATATGTGATAGACTATTGAAATGTAAAAAGAAATGTAAAAATCAAAGAAATAAAAATTATGTTAAAAATAGAATGCATTTCAGAATTTTCAAGGAAGATAATGGAATGGAACAAGGAATTTTTATATTTTTATTTCTGGCAGCTAGAGTAATCTTGCTCAGCAGTAGAAGTTTCTAAGTTATTTGAATACTACATACTCTGATATGATAAATTACTATTTTTGAAAAAAAATTAAACGTTAGGTCACATATCTTGATTTTTACTAGCCCTGGAAAGATTGTATAAGAACAACAGCACTAATTTTTGGAAAACTTATGATCTACAAAACTCTGAATGAATATATTGATTTGTATACCGTTTTTGGAAATTCATACCAATAGACTCCTTGACAAATAACAAGGAGTCAATGCAAAAAAGTTTTAAACAGATAAAGGGATAACAGATAACGGTTATTTTGAAACATTATTTTTTTGAGGAAATTGCTTTTGAACATGGAATGAAATTAGACAAACTAATTGGACCTTTGTGGAGGTTTTTTTTGTTTACTATTAAAAACTGAAGATATTTGCTGGGTTTTACAAAAAAGATAAAGAAATTATGAACTAGACTATGTTGCTGTCTTTAACTACAGAGTGCTACATGAGATACAACTCTTACAGGCACTAAAAGACCAAGTGGATGGGGGAAAGGGGACAGAAACTTGTGTTTTATTTTTTCCTTTCTTGACACACTTTGATTCTGGATTATGACAATCTTCAGAAAAGCACCAAGAATTGAGGGAATGCTTCAGTAATGCAGAGAGACAACTTGGTTTTGATTTGGAAGATCCTTTAAAGGAAATATTAATGCACACATTAAAAGAATTTGGTGCATTAACATATCCAAGAATAATAAATGGAAGTTGAATACACATACACATGAAAATAGAAGATTAAACATAAGTGATTAATAAACAGGTTTTAAGATTGAGAAGAAGATAAAATATGTTGTCACTATGATAAATATGAATTGTATGTTATTTCAAAATAACTACAGTATTTTAAGATATGGTAAGGTGGGAGAAACTACAGCTGTCATTACTGAAGAAAATTTTCATGATAAAAATGAATGTCTAGAATGGTATTTTTGTTTCAGGATGCTGTGTTAGTTTTGACAACTGATGCATCATTTAAAGAATGTCAGAAGAATATATGTAAATTGTGTGTCAGGAGAAAAAACTATAGATAAATACAAGATGAAAAGAAAGAGGAGGATTGGATTGACCTGATTTGAAATTACATGAGCAGCATGCTCTGTTTTGCTTCAATGAAAGAGTGGGCATGAGCTGAGATTTGGGTAGCATGATATTTCTAGTACAATAAAATCAAAGTTAATGTGGATTTTAAAAATCCATATTAAGAATATGGAATAAATATAACCTTCCTGAAAACATTTTGGCGAGAACGTGTGTAAGAGGGATATAGCTGTCAATAGTTTACTTATAATATTATACGATTAGAAAGATTTAAAATATACAAAATAATTTATGGTTTTGAACATTGTAAGAGTTTGGAACAGAAATATGTACAAATTATGAATTTATAATTGCTAAAATTTACATAAAAATTGTATAAATTTACATAAAAATTGAAACAAAACAAGTAAAATAATATTATGACAGATTGGCTACAGAATTTAGTTATAATATAGAAATAAAACAAAAGGAAAATATGCAATTGAAAAGATTTACACTATATTATAATCTAAAATAGATTTTTTATAAAATGATGTACGGTTGGTAAATTTTACTAGACTATTCTCAACAATGTATAAGGGCGCTTCAAATTTATCTTGGAAATGTAAACCACAAGAAGCTAGAAAATTCTGGATTCAAATGCATACACTGATTGAAAAGATTTTCAAGGTTCATATGAAATTGAGACCAGAGGTTTCCTTTTCGAATTAATGGACAAAAAGTTGAAAAAATCTCATTGAAGTTTATTTTTGTATGGAATAACTGCAGCTGATTATTATATACACAGAGATGAAAATATTTAGTCCTATTCACTGTGGATAAATGGTGGCTGAAGCTGATATAACTTGCTGAGATACTAAATTAACTTATTATCATAGACTATATCTATGTTTTTTGTTGATTGGGACTCTCCTATGTACTTCGATGCTCCCTTATGAGATACATGAAAATGTAAATGATTTATAGTTTTGATTATTATATCTAATAAATTACAGAAAGAAGAGGGTAATGTAACCATGGAGTAAGAAGTAAATTTATAATTATATTTAGAACTACTATAAAGAAGATTTAAAATTATTTTTTGTGTCATTTTTACCTATATTTTCATACACACTGCTCAAAAAAATAAAGGGAACATTTAAAGGCCCTGTAACACTGCCCAACGGATGCAAAACGGACACATCGGACGAGCAAAATGTTCCATCCATTGTCATCCGCTCTCAAAAGGGGCAAAAATTTGCATAACCGGAGCGGATAAACACGCACGGGGGGGAGGACGCAGGGTGGATGGAAAGCGGATGCGGAACGGAAGCTAGCGGATGGAAGCAGATGGAAGCAGATGGCACATCCGCAGGGTTCCGGGGGGCCTCAGCAAAGTGAACGCAGAACGGATGAAGCGGATGCACAGCGGATGTACAGTGGATGAAGCGGATGCACAGCAGAAGCTAACAGATGCCTGGCGTTAATTGCGCATGCGGGGGGATGCATGCAAAGCACCGCGGATATAAAAGGCGGCAGCTCGCAGTGCCAGCATTCGGAGGAAAGACCTGCTGCAGGATGCATCGAGTCCTTGCCTGCCCTGCCTGCATGCCTGCCTGCAAGCCCTTAGCTGCCAGCCTTCCTGCCAGCCTGCCTCCCCAGCCTCCTGGCCAGCCTACCTGCCAGCTTGCTCTCTGCCTCCCTGCCAGCCAGTCTGCCTGCCAGCCTTGGTGGCTGCCTGCCTGCCAGCCTTGGTGCCTGCTTCCTGCCAGCCTCCTGCCAGCCAGCAACCCCACAACCATGGGGAAGAAGCGAAGTCTCAGCAACCTGCCGCCATCCTGGCAAGAGGGACAGGGCCACCCTCCCGCCCCCTGTCCTTGACTCTGCTTCTGCTGGGGCTTCTGTTGCTCGGGCTCGCTCTTCTGGTGCTGGAGCTTCTGCTGAAGCTGCTCCTGGTGGGGGTGCTTCTGCTGCTGCGTAATGCTGAAGCTGCTCCTGCGGTGGTGCTTCTGCTGCTGCGTACTCTGCTGAATGCTCTGGTCTGCTGGTCCTGCTGGTCCTGCTCCCCCTGCTCGTGCTGCTGGACTTGCTCGTACTGCTCGACGTGGGATGTCCTGGCTCTGGTGCTCCATCCTGTTTGTCCTGCTCGTGCTCCTGGTCTGTGTGTCCTGTTGTGCTGTGCTGGGTGCTGGTGCTGGTGCTGCTGGGGCTCCTGGTGCTTACTCTGCTGCTGCTGATCCTGATCCTGCTGATCCTGCTGCTGCTGCTGCTGCTGCTGATGATGATGATGATCCTGCTGCTGCTGCTGCTGCTGCTGATGATGATGATCTGATGGGATGATGATGATCCTGCTGGTGCTGCTGCTGCTGGGGGTGTGGAGGAGCAGCCCTACCACTGAGGACCTCTGATGAGGGGCCATCTGGTCCTGGAGAGGAGGAAGAGCATATGCGGGATGGGAGGGAGGCTACTTCATTGAGGAGGAACACGAGGATGAGTCTGGAGTGGCTGAGAGGAATGACTATCTGTGGCGGAAGGGACACCGTCTGTACAGGGACACCAAATTAGAAGCAGGCTGCTTGGAGAGAGAGGGCGGAGAGTATGGGTTACACTTCGGAGATGTCCTCGGTGTGGAAGCACATGCACACCTGCTACGGGAAGCTGCACCTGAAGAAAACTGCCAGGCCACGGTTAACTGACGACAGAGAGACCTACGTCATGGCCAGGTGCACGTTCCTGGAGGGTGAGATCCGCCACGAGGAGCACCAGGAGCCCCTCTGTCGACCCTTCTCTCCGGCAGCCTGCTGAGATCCAGTACTCTTCCGGCCGAGAGTCAGTCCCTGTCTCAAGGCAGGTTTCTGTGGAGCGTGCCACGGCGGAGAACCTGCGGACAGCTGTTGTAACTTTGGTGGAGGCGTGGAGGACTCCTGCTGCGGCGTGGGAGAAAGGAGACATCGAGTCCACCACAGTCCATAGCCGCATCCACCCCAGCCAGCTCACCTCCACAGCAGAAAGGCAGAGAGCCAGACAGCAGGAGGGCCAGAGCCACACTGTCCTGCTGGAGATCAGGGACACCATCCGCCACCAGCATAGATCTTCTCTCAGCTGGTCAGCACCGACTCTCATCTCCAACCGCAAGCCCTTCTCACCTATGTCAACCAGACCTCAAGAACATGGCGGCAACCCCAGTGCGCAGTGCTGCGAGGACCGGATCACCGAGCTGCTTCACACATCCTCCAGTCCAGACCTGCTCCCACCTCGCTCCAGGTTGCTCCTCCACCTCAATCCCAGGTGACTGGTCCTCCATTCCAGTTCCACGCCCTCACCTACCAGGGGCTACTAGTCCAGGAGGTGCAGCAGCACAGGCAGCAGCCTTCCCAGTCCAGGCACGAGTCATCGGATGACACTGTTGCCACCGGTTCCACTGATGCGCACCGATGCAGCCATGCCAAATCACCAACGACAGCGATGCACCCACAGCACGACCACCGATGCCACCAGCGCCAGTCTCACCAGCTGCAGAACCAGACCGCCACTACACTATCCTTCCTCACCCACAGCCAAGCCCAGCCTCAGTACATCTGTCATCAGTACTGGGGCACACCCCATGGCATGGAGGAAGGACTTCTCAGCATCACGGGTCTGAGCCAGCTGTCTGAGAGCTTCCTCAACACACCATCCCCTATTGTCTCTCAGGGCCAGGCACCCAGTGGTGCTTCAGACCAGCACTCCAGCACCACCACCTTCACAGCACCTGGACCTCTTCACCCCTGAGACGGCACACCTCCGAGTGACCATAAGCGTGCCAGAGACTGGGTAGCTGGCTACCTGTGGAGTTATTTTGGACACCTGACTTGGGTCATTTTTGTTTTACAGCTTGTTCAATAAAGTTTATTTTTGATTCACACACTTGCTTCATTTTTTTTTTTTAATAAAGTCTTGGTGGAAACTTTTAGAATTGGTTTAAGCCTTTGCATGCTTGTGGATGGGTTAAGATAGCAGTGGGATGGGCAGGGATACCGTGTAAATGGGTAATAGCTGTGGGATGGGTAAGGATAGCAGTGGGATAGATAAGCCCCAGTGCAAGCATAGTGGGACTGTATGGTCCACCCTCCCAGGTGCCACACCTATGGCCCTTTATTATCAATAATAATGTAATAATCATCCACACATGTCCCAAACAACTCTTCATAAACGCCCTGTTCATTGTAGGCCCACCCAACATACATGGCCTCTCATCCGTGTGATGGGACAGGCTGAAGGAAGCACCCATTAATCATCTATCATCCTGTCTTGCCACTCCACTGCTCACAGCTGGGGAGTTGCACCAGTGTCTCAGGAGGTTGCGCTGTTCTTCCCTTCACATGAGGCTCTGTTGGGCCTTGCACATCCTGAGTGTCTATCAGGTTTCGCCCTTGCCTCCATTCCCCGGGCTCCATGTCCCCATTGCCTTGCTGGAGGTCCACGAGCCTGTTCTGCAGACCAGAGGTAGAGCGGGTGCGCATGAGATTGTGCAGGATGCACGCAAGCTCCACGATCCTCCTCACGGCTCCTGGCTGATGCTGCATGGTGGTGAGAAGTACCTGGAACCTGTTGGCCAGGATGCAAGGTGTTCTCCACCTCCCGCCTTGCCCTGGACAGCCTGTAGTTGAAGATCCTCTCTTCACGGGTGAGGCATCTGGAGGTGAATGAACCACAATGAAGTAGGGCACATCTTGTGTGTCGTTGGGCAGGGGGTCTGGATCTGGAGAAGCCCATGATGAGGTTGCCTTCCAGCCCCTCCTTGAGAGTCACTAGCATTGGTATACCTGGGCATCTGAACACATGAGCCACTGCCTGAAGCATCGATGTACATGAACTTGTAGTCAGCATCGACCATGGCAAAGAGGACGATGCTGAAGAAGCCCTTGTAGTTGAAATAAGTGAGGAGCCGCTTTGGTGGTGCTTTTCAGGCCATGTGCTTGCCATCTATGGCTCCAACGGTGTGGGGGAAGTTCCCTCGTCGATACCACTGCTCTGCAACTTTCTTCCATCCTTCATCAGTGGAGGGACTCTGGAGGAGCTCCTCCAGGTTTTTCGATGATGGCCTGCACCATTTCTCTGACCACAATGCTGATGGTGTTGTGTGGCACCCTCCAGCCATACTGCATGCTCCTGTAGGTGGTTCTGAGGCCAGGTGGCGCTGAGTCAGTGCCACCTTGAGCCAGGGGTCCAGGCTGGGCCGGAAATTGGTGTTTGCCTTGGTCAACCTGGGTGTCAGGCACTGCACAACTTCATCAAACATGGCTGGAGGCATCCTCATGAAGTTCTGGAATGCCCGAGTGTTTTCGTTCCAGAGCTCCACCATCAGGCTTGTTGTACGTCTGTCCTCTGCTCTTCTCCGATCCCTCTTCGGACCCAGACGCTTCTTGGCCGCCTCCTTTCTTCCCGTAGTAGAGTTCACAGAGCCTGTAGATGGCTTCGCACTGTTGCAGAACGAGGGTGGTGCCAAAAGGACTGTGTTACATATCACAGTTGACATGACTGGATGCTGTGGAAGAGGAAGAGTCAGATGAAGGCTGCAGAGGTCTGCACAGCTGGGCTGCTGGGCTGAAAGTAAGATGCCGACGAGTTGCTCTCCTTTTTATAGGCAGTATAGGTGTCCCTTTGCATCCTCTAGGCATCCTCTAGGCATCCTCTAGGCATCCTGTAGACATCCTTAATATCTGAGATAGGTCCCCTCTGCGAACGTTTTTTCTGTTTTAAACGCTTTGTTTCCGTGCTGCATCCATTCTGCATCCGTTCTGCATCTGTTCTGCGTTCCGTTCCGCTTCCTCCCTGCGTCCGCAGCGGATGCGAGTTGCGTGGATGTGGAACAGATGCCTAGCGGATATAGCGGATGTAACAGATGCAGAAGGGATGCGTAGCGGATGCGCTAGCGGATGCAGAATGGACGAATTGGATACATTTTCCGCCCAAAAGTTTTGAGCAGCTCAAAACTTTCTGAGCAGATGAAACATCAATAAACAGATGCTGGATGGATAGAGAGGAAGCAAAATGGAGGCAGTGAGTACATCACGTTAACCAACGGATGGCAAGCTTTTTTTTCCGTGTTTACATCTCTTTGCATCCGGTTGGTGCAGTGTGACAGGGGCTTTAACAACACAATTAACTCCAAGTCATCACACTTCTGTGAAATCAAACTGTCCACTTAGGTAGCAACACTGATTGACAATCAATTTCACATGCTGTTTTGCAAATGATAGACAACAGGTGGAAAGCATAGGCAGTTAGCAAAACATCCCCAGTAAAGGAGTGGTTCTGCAGGTGGTGACCACAGACCACTTCTCAGTTCCTATGCTTTCTGGCTGATGGTTTGATCACTTTTGAATGCTGCGGTGCTTTCACTCTAGTGGTAGCATGATACAGAGTCTACAACCACACAAGTGGCTCAGGTAGTGCAGCTCATCCAGGATGGCTGGCACATCAATGCCAACTGTGGCAAGAAGGTTTGTTATATATGCCAGCTAGTGTCCAGAGCATGGAGGCACTACCAGGAGATAGGCCAGTACATCATTGACATGGAGTAGGCCATAGGAGGGCAAACACCCAAGCATCAGGACCTCTACCTCCGCCTTTGTGCAAGGAGGGACAGGAGGAGCCTGCAGAGCCTGCAAAATGACCTCCAGCAAAATGACCTCTCATGTGGCTGCTCAGACAGTCAGAACAGGTCCATGAGAGTGGTATGAGGGCCCGACGTCCCAGGTGGCGGTTGTGCTTACAGCCCAACACCATGCAGGACGTTGGGCATTTGTCAGAGAACACAAAGATTGCAAATTCCCACTGGAGCCCTCTGCTCTTCACACATGGTAGCAGGTTCACCTGAGCACATGTGACAGATGTGACAGGGTCTGGAGATGCCATGGAGAGATTCTGTTGCTGCAACATCTTCCAAACATGACCAGTTGGCAGTGGTCAGTAATGGTGTGGGGCATCATTTCTTTAGGGGGCTGACAACCCTCCACATGCTCCGCAGAGGTAGCCTGACTGCCATTAGGTACTGAGATAAGATTCTCAGACCCCTTGTGAGACTATATGCTGGTGTGGTTGGCCCTGGGTTCCTTCTAATGCACAACAATACTAGATCTCATGTGGCTGGAGTGTGTCAGCAGTTCCTGCAAGATGAAGGCATTGATGCTATGGACTGGCTCGCTCATTCCCCAGACCTGAATCCAATTGAGCACATCTGGGACATTATCTCTCACTCCATCTACCAACGCCACGTTGCACCACAGACTGTCCAGGAGTTGGGGGATACTTTAGTTCAGGTGTGGGAGGAGATCCTCAAGAGACCATCTGCCACCTCATCAGGAGCATGCCCAGGCATGTGTAGGGAGGTCATACAGGACATGGAGGCCACACACACTACTGTGCGGCTAATTTTGACTTGTTTTAAGGACATTACATCAAAAATTGGATCAGCCTGTAGTGTTTTTTTTTTCACTTTAATTTTGAGTGTAACTCCAAATCCAGGACTCATTGGGTTGCTAAATTTGATTTCCATTGATAATTTTTGTGTGATTTTGTTGTCAGAACATTCAACTGTGTAATGAACAAAGTATTTAATAAGAATATTTCATTCATTCAGATCTAGGATGTCTTATTTTTATGTTCCTTTTATTTTTTTTAAGCAGCGTATATTTTTGTTTCTTACACTTTTACTTTTCTCTTTGATTTCTTTCTTTTTCTTAGTTTATATTGGTGTGCATTAGTCTTTATCTTCCTTTTAAAAACCTTTAAAGTTATATTTTTAAGATATAACTTCAGTAAAAGTAATATTTTTAAAAAAGAAGTCATAGACTTTCAATCAGATTTCAAATTATCCATCTATACCTGAATCAAATCAGAATTCATGTAGCTCTGCCTTTATCATTTTTCTTGGAATACTGATTTACTAACCATACTGCTAAAAGGTTTTAACTTCTTGAATTGCACAGTCCATACAGTTACAAAAATCAAAGTTTTTTCTGCTCATCTTGTACTAAAAGAAAGGACGTTTTTTAAAGTGGAAATGCAATATGAGTGCTATAGTTATCTAAAGGAATAGAATTGGATGACTTATTGAAAGAACTGATGGTACCACTGGAATATTCATGACTAACAGCTATTGTCCTTGACTGTACCTGGTAAATACTAATGAGCATAATTATAGAGAGCTAGAGGCAGAGAAAAAATAGCTCTACAAATATGTAAAACAAAATTAACATTTGAGGTTTAGTTTGCCTTCAAAATGTTTCAAAACTGTTAAAAGAGAAGTTCAAAATATTCCTTTTGCACGAATAATGCTTAGGAAACTTTTACCCAAACATATTTCCTCACATAATTTTAAAGATATGTGATACGTGATAAAATTGCTTCTTCAGAACTAATTGATGGATAACTTGTAATGTTTCATTTCTAGAACTTATTAACCTGAATACTGAATGGCTAGTATCTTCATAAATGGATGGTGATTAAGTCAACCTTTTGTAAATTTTACTATGAGTAAAAGGCTTTGTTCTTAGCTTTTCTTTTCATTTTCCATTTCCAATTCACAATTTAAAAATATCAGACTGTAAAAAATATTATGTAGTAATTACGGGTTTTTTCAAGTATTACAATGAGTTTGATGTTATTTTTCTTCAGTTTTTTTCCAAATATGTAATATTTTCAATCAGCTAAGATTTCCTCAGCTATGATGTAAGCAGCTTATAAAAATTAGCTTTGTTGGAGGTAATGTGGTGACAATTAATCAATATAGCAAGGGGGAAAAAAACCTACTATAAAAAAACCCCAAACCTAAACTGTTGTGTTATCCGAGATAAATAAATTTGGTTCCATTAATTTGTCTGTTATTGGTAGCATTATATGGTATACTTATACCAATTATAAATATGTAAAGATTTATAACATTCTGTATAGGTGTAAATAATTTCAGATACATCTTGTTGGTGAATGCAATTTTTAGAAGAAACAACAGCGTAACTTAGATGAGTGAAATATTTATGAGATGTTTATCAGATTAATTCTGTATAATCGATACCACCCTATCATCACTACCATCAATTATTCTTTGGGATTTGATACCCTGCTTATATGTCTGGGGAGATTCTTATTCATCCTAGTCATTGTTGGTATCAAAGGTGGTTTTTTCAAAAGGCAACTGGACTGGTTTTTTTTCTTGACAAAGAAGAAAACATTTTGCTTCTTGGATGAGAAATGAAATGTTTTCTTCATCTTCCTCAAGGAAAAAAACAGTCCAGTTGCCTTTTGAAAAAAGTATCTTTGAGACATCCTGCCTATAGTATACTTTGAATAAATAGTTTTTTCAAGAAAGCATTTAGGTCAAGACATTTTTTATACATTTCTTTCTTTCTTTCTTCCTGTGCTTTGTTTTCAAACATGTTATTTATGTTTTTGTTGTTACCCTTAAATACTAATTAAGTACTGATGGTATGAATATGGATCTTAGAAATCATAAGAACACTTTCAAATCTTTGAAAATGCTGCTTTTTTCATAGAACTGGTTTCTTGACAAGAGCAATTTCACAGATTCAGAAGCTAACAGCAAAATAAAACGACTATTTTAGCTAGTTTGGCCCCACCTTTGCTCTTTATCTATGAAGAGTGAAAGACCCATACGAGACATTTGCCTCATTGAAGCAGACCAAAATTCCTGTGGGCAACTTTATAACTTTTTTTTATTTTAAAGTAAGTAAAACTTCTTGTTATCTTCTTGAATTTTAAAAAGTTCAGAGAAGAAAATATTTCTTCTAAGCAATTTCCTTAAATCTACTGCTGTATGCTAACAGAACTTCCTAAATTTAAGATTATATATGGGATAGGAGGGTGCCTTGACATGGAAAATCAATTAAATGAGATTACTCATTTTGTAATACTGGACACAGAGTTTTCCATTAAAGGAGCTCCTTACATTTGCATATATTGTATGCTGTTTTTATACATTTCTATATTTTGTAAACTAAATTATTACAAAGAAAGTAAACACATCATGCTCTCTCTGTCTCTCTCTCTCTCTCTCTCTCTCTCTCTTTGAATTATCTGTGGTACAAAAGATAAAAATCTACCTCTCAAACACATTTTCACAAAAAATCATTCTATTAGATGCATTTTTCTTATCCACAGTCCTTTTCACTACATAATTACATCAAAAATAATTTTGCATTCTTCTCAGCAGCATTATTCCAGATACTTTTATGATATAGTAACCTAATTCTTTTCATTTAGTTACAAGCAGTTTTCATGCTTCTTTTATTATGTCCACTTTCCCTTCATTATTTATTTCTATATATATATTTATCATTTGCTTTCCACAAGATCTGACTATTTTTAATCTGAACTATGCCAGACCATAGAAAAATGTTTGGAAGATGTGGAGAAACTTGCCCCATAGAATCAACAGGAGTCAGACACAACTGAATGGTTCATCATCATCATCATCATCATCATCATCATCATCATCATCATCATCATCATCATCATCTTCCTTATAGTTTCATAAAACATATCTATTTTTTTTATTTCCTCTCACTGATAATTAAAAGTCTTCACCATTTATCAATTTACATTCTAAATCATCTGCCATGGTAATCACCAGAGAAATATTGATTTTTACCACACATCATTACATTGATCAAGTAATGCTTTTGCATAATGCTTTACTGTAATTTAGAAAAGTAATATACTGACTTAACCAATATTAACTGTGCTCAAGCAAGAGGCATAATGTCATCTAACAGTAAAAATAAGAATGGCTTCATTCTACATTTCAGTTAGTGTGACAGCAGCATAAAAGCTAATTTTACTTCAAGTAATTCTGTGCAAACAAGGATCCCTAATACTGTATAAAGTTATCTTGTAAATCAATATATAGTTGCCAACATCCCATTCACTTGGCACAGTCAAGATAGAGTACTGTGTCAGTATTAACTCCAATTCTGTATTCATAATTCACAGTATAATCCATTATTTGATTGTACAATTTATCAGTAATACACAATACAGTTCTCATGCTTGTCATCAATAAAGTAAGCTTAACTGAGTTCAGATGGATATTACTTCCAAACTACATTGCTGAATATTGACTTTGATATGAATTAGCATTAAAACTGAGTGAAGCTGAATTTATCCCGGGAGAAAAGAGAGACTATTGAACTGAACTGAAAATTGTTTAATACTTGTACTTCCCACTGATATGACTTTTAATTTATTTTTGTGTTAAAATACTGATTTTGTATTTAAAGTCTTTCAAAGCTTCCAGCTGCTATATCTGACAGACTATTCAGTTTTATTAGTGTCTGGTCATATGTTGTGATATTCAATAAAAGTTCTTCCTCTAGGTCTATAATTTTTGAGAGAAGCAGAGAAGGTAAGTGATACAAAAAGAAAATATGGCTATTATGATAAGTCTTCTAACTGACCTTTTTAAAACTGAATATTTTTCTTCATTTGTTTTTGTAAACAGAAATGTAAGTATAGACTGGTAGAAAAAAGAATTAAATATAATGAAATATCCATTAAAATTCTCCATTAATTTGTATAATAGTGTAAACAACTTACTACTGTAGTCTTCATTGTGAGACTAAATGTTCAACCTTCCACTGATCTTAAAACAAAAAGCATTAGTGAATTCTTACAGAATTACATAAATATTATAAGCCTAACAGGGGAAAAAGACAACACACACAAAGTACTGTTTTTGATATAGCAAGTTGTAATTCTTCTAGCATACTAGAATTTCAGAACCCCTCCAACTCATCCTGACATGAGTTCCCCTCCCAATCTTTTCTATGCTTGTGGCCTTCTAGTTAGAAAAAGGGCTACCTTTGCACCTGGACTGTTCTATGAGAAGCAGATGAGGAATTTGTTGAAACATGTAGCTTTCCATAGTGTTCATGATCACATGGAAAATTTAAGTCGTTCTGGATAACTAGAGTAAGTGGTTGCTATAGAATACAGTGATTAATTATTGGATTTTAAATAAATAAGAAAATTGAAGTAGGAAACAGTTCATGTAATCATGTAATTATTAACTTTTCTACTAATATCTAATATTATATGAACTAGAATATAGTTATAAATAAACACTAGCTTATAGTATAAATATCCTTTCTTATTGTGTAAAAACCAATTATTCATTATGTTAAAGAGATAAAATTAGAATACAAAATATTCACTGGAAGCACTTGAAAAATAAAAAAATAATTTTATAAAAAGTTATAGTGAGTCAGGTCATTCACATCTGATAAATGTTGGATTTTATGTCTACATATGAACACACACACACTACACCAACACGCAACACACATTATATTATAGGCTTTTTGTGGGTACTGTACATCTACGGTGTGCTTTTAGTCTTCCCTTTGGGTGATTAGTACACGTCTGGCCAGTAGTTCTGTTTAAAGTTGCGTAGGGCAACGTTTCAGCAAAATTCATGATGATAGCAGAGTGAAGGATTCTCGCTGAACGTTGGCTACAGACTTACAGACAGAACTACAATTACGGTGGGGATAATACCGGGAAGGAAGCTAAACAGCACAACACACACACCACACACACACACACACACACACACAACACACACATATATGTTTTTTTGAGCTTTCGCCGGGAACTTACATGTGTGCTGCTTAGCTTCCTTTCGGGTATTATTACGCCATCGCCACGTCCATTGTAGTTCTGTTAAAGTTGTAGCGAACATTTCAGCAGAATCTCATCTGCCATCATCAGGCTTCTGTATATATGTGTCCTCACAGCTCCTGGTTTAAATTTGAGGCTGGTCCATTGCTGATTGGCTAGGAGCCTGCGGTCTGTGTCTTTGGAACTTAGCGGGAGTTTTGATGATTGGTGGTTTCTGGGATTTCTTCTGTCGTCTGTTTTGTGGCTTTGATTGGGCGTGGACAATTACTCTGTTCTTCGGTGTTGGTGGCTTTCAGTGGCAGGCTTGGCTCCCGTGTGGAAGGGAATGGCTGCTCTTCATTGAGCAAGCTGCTATTCATTAGCAAGCTGTGGTTTCACCTGGGTGCCCTGGTGGGAGGGGTGTTGTGTGTTGGAGGACAGAGGGAGGTCTGTCTGTGCTCAGGTGTGGGGGGTGTTTGAGTTGGAGGCATCAGAGGGAGATCCTGTCCTGTGGCTCAGGCTTGCCTGGGTGCCTGGTGTGGGGGTGTGTTGAGGTTGGCAGGCAATCAAGAGGCGGAGTCTTCTGTTGCTCGAGTGTGGGGGTTTTCGAGTGTGGAGGCTCAAGAGGGAGCTGTCTGTGCTCAGGTGTGGGGAGTGTTGATGAGTTTGGAGGCATGCAGAGGGAAAGTCTGTCTGTGGCGTCTGGGTGTGGGGTGTGTGTGAGTTGGAAGGGCATCAGAGAGCTGGTCGTCTGGTGCTCAGTGCCTGGGCGCCTGGTGGGGGGGGTTTTGAGTTGGAGGCATGCAGCGGGAGTCTGTCTGTGCTCAAGGTGCGCATGGCGTGCCTCGGTGTGGGGTGTTTGAGTTGGAAGGACATCATGAGGGATCCGTCTGTGCTCAGGTTTTTGTCTGTTTGTGGCATGGAGATAGCTTTCTATTTGAGAGTGGCAGGTTTCCAAGATGATTGACAGTCTGGCTGGAGATCATGTCTCTCTATTCATGCTGTCAGGTCTTTTTTTCAGAATCTCCTTATGCTTGCTCCGTGAGGATTCTGTAGTTGGGTTTTTCTGATAAGTGCATGGGTGTGTTATTAGGTGCGCATTTTGAAGTTGTTGTTACATGTGGTTTTCATGTGTGGACTAGTGAAGGAGGTGTGGTCCACCTTTTTTATAGACTGCATTTTTTGTGTTCATCTAGGCGGGTACTTGATTCTTCGGTATTGGTCTGTCCGAATGGTATGTGGCCGGGCATGATGTACTAGGGGAATTTCGTAAATGATGCCTGTGGTGTGTTTGCCAAGTCAAGTTTGGTCTTCTGGTGGTGTTCGCTCAGAGGCAGCTATTTTTGTCTGTTTTTGAAAGGAGTCTTGAATGTGATCCTGTGTAGTATACTTACTGATTTTATTCTGTAGTACTCTTATGTAGGGCCAGACAGTCTGTTGTCCAGTAGGTCGTGTTGGTCTTCTAGGGTCTCTGTTATAGTGTCTGTGTGTGTTTTGTGGTATCAGGTTGGTGATTTTGTTTTTTTGAATACTTCAATACTGTCAGTCCAGGGTGCAAGTTAGTGTCAGTCTTATTAGTGTGTACTTATCTGCCCAGGCGTTTGGTTCTGGTAATTAGTGTTTTCGCTACGCGAGACGGAATTTGGTATCTGTGCTGGGTGGTGGTGGGATTGGGCGGTTGAGGTAGCGGTTGTGTTGTTTTCGTTTTGGTATAGTGTGTGTCCCAGTTGTGGTCATCTGTCTATTTGGTTAGATTAGTACGATCTAGAGTGGATAGTGTGTTTGTTTATATTCCGTTCGAATAGGTGAACTTGATTTTGGGGTGTGTGTTGTGTGTTAGGAGATTGTGTTAGGAAATTGTTTAGGTTTATATATAGTCACAGACATCTGACTACCAAACCAGAGTTAACCAACCTACTCCAAGACGCCCACATACAAACCTTGCACCATACATACGATATAGCATACTCACATACGAGACCCCACCACCTGACCATGAAAAAAACCACCGTGGGATTTCAGAATAAAGAGCCTCCCCCATCAGTGAAGAAGATCTATCAAAGAATCATACCCAGACGAAAAAATCAGTCACAGATGGCCCTAAGCTTTATGGTAGGACCAGGGTCGCAAGAATACACCAAAGACGGCTCCCCCACGTTAAGACCAAAGTCCAGCGTCCATAGGGTTAGCTTTACAAGCTTAGCCAATGATTTTCGCGCAAACATTAGCAGTCCGCTATGCAGAAATCCCATTAACTTCAATGTAAGAATCGATTCTCAGTTTGTTGAGATCATAAAGGAAACAAAACTTACAACCAGCGACTTACTAGTGAGTTCGATATCATTATTCCTCTTCCGCAGTGCCTATAAAAGAGCCGTGTGACAGCCATCACAAAACAAATCAATCCTCCCCATGGTACAATATCCCTAAGATCTTACAGCCACTGAGCCTATCCAATACATACTTCAGCCTACATGGACAAAATACAAACAAATAGAGAGGACACCCTTGATCACCCCTCTTACCTGTCAGAACAAACCGTCTATGGTGGAGGACACTTTGAAAACACAGAGCTCGGTAGAAAAATATGATCACACACACTCTGGGCTCCAGGTACCGTAGATGACACCGTTCATAATCTTGGGCCACAGCGGTGAAAGAAAAACGTGAACAAGCTTGCACACACACCTCAACAGCTGACACCTCATAAAGATACAATTACTCATGGAGAACAAAAGCTAGACAATCATATTTCCCTTCCTAGGGTGCTCTTAGTGAGTATCAAAAAATGCTAAGTGCTCCCTATGACACACTAGTACGTTAGCCAGAGAGAAAACACATCAAACTACTAGCTACACACACCTCACAGCGCACCACCAGAACAGATCAATTCCCGGTAGCTGGAGGAACAGCGCTCATCTCGCAGAACAAGAATCTACAGCTTAGGGCAATGAAGGGCAACTGCTCCTAAAAACTGTGACACTAGCACACTCTCACGTGAACATGTTAACAGCCAATGGAGTTGCAAATGAAGGAAGATTACCGACGAACCTAATCGGCAGAAAAGTAAAACCGCCAACAGAACATCCAAACAGAGAGAAGAGAACAGCAAATCCTCCGTCTCTGATATATAAAAGGCACTAAGACAAATTCAGCAAGATCCTCCAAAAACCACACTTAAAAAGCTTCTGCCAAAGCAGAAAAAGTATCCGAGGCCATGCCTAAGAAACCTAAAGACAGAGATCGAGTTAGAGAACCAGGGAGTATAGACAAAAATTCCTTGCACGCGCCTGCACGCGCCACATACAATTGGACAAACCCAAACAGAAGAATACAGTGCACGCATTGAGAAGAACACAAGGAACTGGTCATCAAAAAAGATGGAACCGAACTCTTCGACTGGGTCCAGACATCCTCAAGCCACGTAGACATGCGAATTGTGACTTTAAAAAACACCAAGAACTATCACGATAAAACCAAACACTTCAACAACAGAATAATCAGGAGAAGCCATAGAAGATAGATATAAACGCCGACACAAGCATCTGAATAAACAAGTTGATACGTCGCTTGCCTACGAGCCATTTAGGAAACCCGGCCTCACATCAACGAAACAAGTACGTGACATGGAGTAATGACATTCCGAGACCCACACCCACTAGGGGCCAAACAAAGATGCTACGATCACACCTCATTAGAACGCAGACTCAGACACCCACATAGATGATGAGACAGCAACACACGACCGACCAGAAGCCATACCACAGCTTGCAGTCAGCTAGTAACCGCTTCAAACCTTCCAACCCCAGTAGATGAAGTGCAAACGATGACACGCACCATGAAGAATGTGGCATGACCGGACAACAGTGCCGAAGACCACGACAACCAGGATCAATCAAGGCATCACCACCCTCAATCCCTCAACATTAAGGAACTAGCCTGAGCACAACAATGCCCCACCTGAACAGAACACACCCCCACCAATCAGAACACAGCCAACCCTCCCCACCAATCAGAAACAAGCCAACAGCCCCAAGTCGCAATGAGAACCACAGCCCCACCGCATCAGACAATCAGGCATTGCAGGTAAGAGCCAAGCCGCCCACGCAATCAAGTCACACGCCCACTAGCAGTTAGAAGGGAAGAAGCAGGGCTGCAGCTCACATTACTCTGAGGAATGCAGCAGAAGTGAAGACAAAGCCAGAAGATGACGAACGAGAAATTTTTGTCGAAAATGTTGCCAAGATACCGTCCACAGTTTACCACGTGAGAAAACCCGATCTTCGAAGCTGGTGCACGAAGCCGAATCTGAAAGAGTGTTTTTTATTGATTAGCATAGACAAAATATTCGGGTAAAAGAAACCTGACAGTGCAGGTCTTTCTTGTTTTCTTGCCCTCTTTCACCATCACTTGGCCAAAAGAAAAATTGGTTGAAAGGAGCAGAGGTATATCAGTCACGAGCATTTCAGATCGGTCTTCAGTTTTAATTTTTTTATTTATTATTTGGTTTGTCAATTTTTATTTTGTATTTTATTTGTGGTGTGTCAATTGGCTATACAGAGATAATAGGGTATAAAGTAAAAACAGTAGTTTTGAATTTCATGGATAGACATAAAAGAAAATAGGACAGGGACAGTGCGGCACAGTTGGTGCGGCTTTTGCATGCGCCCCTACAAGACCTCATTAAGAATAGGGGTGAGGTCATAGTGGGTACAATCTAAGGATTACAGGTTTTGGGGTTTTGGGGAAGAAACCATCAGCGTCCAGGTAAGAGTAATCCCAGAGCATTGACTACTCTGTTCTGAAGGGTCATATTTCCGTGCAATTAAATTTGGGGCAATTAACGCTTGAGTTTTGTATCTATTGTTTGCTCTCAGTGTTTTAGTGGTTGGAAGCTGAAATATTCATTGGATAGGTAGGACTTGCAATGGCGATAGGTTCTAGGTTTTCTAGTCTAGAATTTTCAAGGTTCTGGTGGCATAAGGTATTCCTGCAACAAGTAGAGGAGTGGATAACTTTTCTTTGTGAAATATTTCTGGACTTCTTGATGTGTTTATATCAAGATTCATAATGTAGATTCCAGAAGTGATGAGCTGTGTTCGAGTATTGGTCTAGCAAATGTTTTATGTCTAGTTATTTAGTGTAATATTACCAGAGAAAAGCTATGTAAGATTAGTTACAACTTCTTAATGCTGGTTTTGGCTATGTAGTGACAAGTGGGCTCTAACACTTAGATCAATTAGAGATGAATACTCCAAGAATCCTTGACAGAGTTTGGATCTTCACAAGGTCCTGACTATTCAGACTGAATTTTATTTCTCTCTCTTTTTTAGCCTAATGTAAGGCAGGAGCATTTATTTGTTGAGATTTGAAAGGTTGCCATTCTGATACTGAGTCAAGGTCTTTTTGAGGATTGCTGTATTGTCTGTGGTGGTTGAATAGCTTAACACTGTCAGCGAAGAGAACGCAGTTGCTTCTTAATATGATCACAGAGGTAGTTTTGTAGAGTATGAAGAGAGTTGGTCTAGAATACTGCTTTGGGGACACAATGTTGACAGGTAACAGAATTTGATGAAAGACGGTCCCAATTTTTGACCATTTTGTTTGTCTGTTTTGACAAGGAATGCTTCTATCCAGTTAATGCAGGATGTCTAGATATACCATAAGATTTTAGTTTTAGTCGTAGTTTTGTCGTGTACCACTGTGAATCAAAGCCTTTACAGAAGTCTTATGTAAATTTGCGTCTATTGCTTTGCCCCTGATTGCGAGTATGTGGTAGTCATCTGTGTTTTTGCAGTGTTAGAGAGTTGCAGATTGGCAGGAGTACGTTTTTTTCTGAAACAAATTGTTTATTAGGGGGAGGTTGTTTGTTGTCTCTAAAGTGGGAGGATAATGGCTTGGTTAATAATTGATTCATGACTTTACAGGTGACGCAGGCATAAAGGGTGGGGGTCTCCTTTTTGAAGATGGGGATGACTGTGGCTTGTGACCATCGTAGTTTTGGCAAGGAGCTTATACAGACACTTATTAGCTTATGAAACTGTTATTATAAATCTTATAGCTCTTTTTTAGCAGATATAGATAGAACAAACCGCAGCAGGAATTAACTGACATTTCAAAAGAACTGGACATCATTCATAAGAAAATCATTGCACCATTAACTGGTGGATTTCATTATAATGTAGATATTGTCTTTGGTACTATATAGTTTAATTCGTAGGTTTGAATTTAATTATGTATCTTTCTCTAATGTATAAAACGCTGCAGAAAGACACATAAATTTGGTTTGGGATTATCATTCCATGTTTAAAATATACATTTTCTCTCTCTCTCTCTCTCTCTCTCTCTCTTTCTCTCTCCTCCATGTCTCTCTCTCTCTCTCGCGTCTCTCTCTCTCGTCTCTCTCTCTCTCATCTCTCTCTCTCTATATATATATATATATATATATATATATATATATATATATATATATATATATATATATATTATATAAAGTTAACAACTTTAACAGAACTCAATGAGCTACAACTTTACAGAATACAATGACGTGGGATAATACCGCAAGGAAAGCAACAGCACAAATATATATAGTATATACATATATATATATATATATATAATATATATATATATATATATATATATATAGTATATGTAGTAGTATGTATGTGGGATAATACCCAAAGGAAGCTAAACAGCAACAAAATATATATATATATATATTATATGGTATGTATAGTATGTAATGTATTCGTATGTATTGTATAATATAGTAGTAGCTATATTATATATATATATAGTAATATATATATATTATCATAATATAGATATAGTATATAGTTAAAGATGATATGCAGAAGTAATGCATGTTACGAATTATAACTAAATGTAAGGACAATGGTAAATAAAATTCTGAGTCACGCTATTGTATACTGATTCTAATATTATCAAAAATGATGATGCAGAGAAGATAAACACAAGATCTCTTTGGCAAACTGAAAGAAAAAAAGGACAAGAAACAAAATGAAAGAAGGACATACAACTAAGGCGCAGAATATCAGCAGATAGACCAGAATCTGCAAAGTCAAGTTAGGATAGCAAGGCCTCAGAACAAACAAAAGACTTGTAACAAAGTCAAGGACTAATTTAAAAAAGCTTCCAACATATAGATACAAGAAATATCAAGGAAACAGTTGGTTACTAAAGAGAGAAGATGGCAAGTAAGTATGGCAACAGAGAGAAAGCAGAACTACTTTAACTCATTTCTGTCTTCACGCAAAAAGAACTATAGCTCAACCACCAAAAACATAACTGTAAAGACAGTCCAGAAATAAAAGTTAAAAATAAGCGAAAAAATAGAAAGACAACCACTAGTGCTGATCTTGATGAAAACAAATCACTGGGGCCTGATGGATTAGCATCCCAGAGTTTTAAAGGAGCTGCAGAGGTTAATCTCAGAACCACTGCACCAATATCTTCAAAAATCGTGGAGTACCGGGGAACTACCAGAGGACTGGAAAAGAAGCTGATGTGGTCCCATTTCAAAAAAGGAAAAAAAAAACAGACCCAGAAAACTATAGACCAAATCAGCTAACATCAATAATACCTAGGAAGATACTGGAAAAGATAATAAAAAACCAGATCTAGAACAACATCTAGAAACAAGTAAAGTAATAAACTAGCAGTCAGCACGGGTTTGTTAAAAAATAGATCATGCAAAACTAATCTTATTTCATTCCTCAACACAGTGACTAAAATAGAGTAGATCAGAAAATACTGTAGACATAATATAGTTAGATTTCAGCAAGGCAATTCGATAAAGTAGACCCAAACCTACCTCTTAGGAAGCTAGAAAAAGGTGGAATAGAATAGCACACCACTAGATGGAATTCACACTGGCTAGCAAACCATACTGAACGAGTAGTCCTTAATGGGTCTAGGTCTACATGAAGGGAAGTAGCAGTGGGGTGCCACAAGGTTCCGTCTTAGGCCGTACTCTTCAATATCTTCATTAATGACATAGATGAGGGAATATAAGGGAAACTTACCAAATTGCAGATGATACTAAGCTGGCAGGAGTAGTTAACACCCAAGAAGATAGGCTCAAGATCCAGACAGATCTTGAAAGACTAGAACACTGGGCCATATCTAACAAAATGAAATTCAATGTGGAGAAAAGTAATATCCTACACTTAGGCAAGAAAATCAAAAGTAAATCATATAGATGGGGTGAAACAGTAATAGCGAGTAACTGTGATCTTGGAGTCTTTAGTGGACAAGCACAGCATAAATGGTGAAGCCAGCAGTTTTGCAGCAGCCACAAAAAAAGCCTGTATATAGCTGTATAACTGTCCTAAGTTGTATAGACAGAGGGACACAGTTAAGATCAAGGGAAGTGCTAATACCAACTCTAGTAAAGTGTCTTAGTTAGACCCACACTAGAGTACTGCATCCAGTTTTGTTCCCACATTATAAAAAAGATGTTGAGACATCTAGAATGTAACAGAGAAGAGCAACCAGGGATGATTAAGGGGACTGGAGGCTAAAACATACCATGAACGGTTGGAGGAACTGGGCTTGCTAGTCTAGAAAAAGAAGGACCAGGGAAGACATGATAGAGGTCTTTTAATATTTGAGGGGCTGCCACAGGGAGGAAGGGTCAAGCTATTTTCTTAAAGCTTCCTGTTGGCAGACAAGGAATAATAGATGGAAACTGAATAAGGAGAGATTTAACCTGGAAATAAGGAGAAACTTTTCTGACAGTTGAACAATTAATCAGTGAAAGCTTCCCCCCCCCCCCCAAGGTTGTGGGAGCGCCATCAGTTGAGACTTCCAAAGAAAGAATCAGTTGAGACTTTCAAGAAGAGATTGGACTGCCATTTGTCAGAAATGGTGTAGGATCTCCCGCTTGGGCGGGGGGGTGGACTAGATGATCTACAAGGTCCCTTCCAACTCTGGTTATCTGTATCTGTATCTAATTTTTTTCAGCTTTTTTAAAATTCTTGAAGGTTGGAAATTGTGCAAATATATCATTATAGCAAACTTGTAAAAGTATTCACAACAATTTGCAATGTGTAAACAACAAATGGTAAATTCGTAAATTTACTTGTTTTCATATTCCTCTTAGACACAATATTTCCAATTTTTCAAGAGATGATTACATAGAAGATTACAAAGAAAATTGGGCTGAGAAATAATGGCTGACATTGAGTAAATGTTGCCCAATGCCTTTTCATGGCTAAGGGGCGGAATTGAAATCTTGCAGAATGATGCACTGTTTCACTGAGTCCAAATTTATGGAAACTAAAATTTTAGTAGTATATATATTGTCCAATAATAATCATCCTATTCAAAATTTTTCTAAGCCATAGAAAAATCATGAATCCTTTTTTAGTACCTGAACTGTTCCTTACTTTCAAGAACTTTCAAAATGAAACAATACTATTTATGTCCAATAAATCCATATCCATTACTTCTACTATATCACATGTTGGTTTCATCCCAATAGAAATCACAAGTTACTAAATGATTTTTTGTTTTCAAAAGGTAACTGCAATTCTCTGTTGTTTGCTTATCTTTTAAACTGATATTAAACTGATATTAGCAGAGTTATTGCACATACATGCCATATAAACATCGATTTTAACTTATGCAAAATATCAGCCAAGGCTTTAACAATATCACTGAAAGAAAAAATGATAAACTTAACAAATATATTCAGGAAACAATCAGGAGACATTGCATGCTTCATCAGACATTAAAAATAGTTTGCTATTCCTGTACTTATTCACAGATTAAAATTAAAGCCCCTGTCACACTGCACCAACGGATGGAAAGAGGATGTAAAAT
>BHFT01027789.1:0-31825 GCA_004320025.1 Laticauda laticaudata
GGATGTAAAGAATGAGTTAAGCAGTTCTGCTTTCTCTCTGTTGCCTGTTACTTCCTTGCCATCTTCTCTCTTTAGTAGACCAACTGTTTCCTTGATTTTTTTCTTGTTATTTATGTGTTGGGAGAAACTTTTTTTATATCTTTGACTTTTGTTGCAAGTCTTCGTTCATTCTGAGCCTTTGCTTTCCTGACTTCGTCTTTGCAGATTCTGGCTATCTGCTGGTTGTTACATTTTGCCTATTAAATGGGCTATTATGGGCTATTAAATGCCACAATTGTTTGAAATAAAGACTCGAATATTCAGTATTGCTACTTGATAATATATGAGCAAAGGGTACCTTTCTTGTCTCTTCCAGGGTGTGAAGATTGCAATCAGTATCATGATTCAGAATGTCCAGACCTGGGTCCTGTGGTGACAGTCAAAGACTCCTTTGTGTTAAGTAGAGCAAGGTAACTTCTACAAAATTGCATTTTTGAAGTAAACCAAACCTATTTGGCAACATTTCAGAAGAGAAGCCTCTTTGTAAATTTGAATTTTGCTTCAGGTGTTGCATTTTAAATGGAGAATTTAAGAATCTAGGTCTTATGTTGATTTTAACTAATTCTAAATGTCAACTGAAATGAGCTAGTATGTGTAATGATTAAAGAGTTGGAAATGGACTGGAGAAACACACCTATAAGCCTATCCTCAGTCATCAAAATTCACCAAATGACTTTGGGCCAGCCACTTTTTTTTCAGCCTAGAGTTCTTAAAGGAAAGTAGTAGAATATAGTAGATAGTCATCATGGTCATTATCTGTGTCTTCAGGTTAGCCTCTGAAGTTTTTTAATATCAAGAAGCCAAGTAGTGTCGTGAACTACTCAATTTCAACCAAGTGGAAATTCATGACCAATTACCTTTTTATAGGGTTAGAGAAGTATCCTAATCTGATGGCCTCAAAATGTGTTGTGGGCTACAGAACACAGCATGTATTATTCTCGAAGTTGTACCCTCTCATTCAGACAGTTATCAGGATAGGGAAGCCTCAGAGAGATGGCAACTTTCTAGGATTTACAGAAAAAGCAGAATGAGGGATGAATGAAAATTACACTATATTAGTAGCATAAAATGGGAGCAAAAGAAGCCATGTTTATATAAAGAATACAGGTAGTCCTTGTATAGCAGCTACCTTGGACAGTGATTGTTTGCATTTATGACAGTGATGAAAAACTAACTCTGTAACCAATTATTTTCAGGTCTGTAAAGCAAAGGAAAGGTCAAGTAAGATTCTAAGCATAGCTGTAGTTTCACTTAGTGACTTTCACTTAATGACTGATTTGATGGTCTCCAATTGTTGTCATCAAACAAGGACTAGCTATCCACATTTGTAAATCCTATTTTGAAAGGCCAGTACGTTCCAAGAAGTGAAATCATGTTTTTATCTGTTTAGATAAAGACAAGCTAAAGTAAACATTACTAAGATTAGTTTTCTCTTGTCAGACATATGCTAAATTTTCAATAAACTTAACTTACAGTGGAGATTTGGTTTAATAAACCATCTAGTCTGTGTGTATTTGAATTCTTACTACCAGATATAATTTGTAATGTGTCAGGAGTTTTTTAATTTTTGTTTTTGTGGCATAAATGTGCAACTCGAGTCACAACTGATTGAGCTATAGAGAAAGAATAATACAGAAAAAGCTGTGAAAATAAATAGTTCCCACAAATTTTCAAGACTTTCCCATAATTGTTTCCAATAACATGCTTTTTATAGAGCAACTTTGGCTATGGGATAGAAAATATTATTTCTCACTTTTAGTCCCGGTTCATTTCAAATGACAAATGATCAAATAGCAGAAGATACATGAGACTCCTGCTCATTACCATACAGTAAGGTCAAAGAGTATGGCTTTTCTTTTATATTAGCTATTGTTTTGCGATGTGACATTTTTGTAGAGCATCTATCCTTATCCGTGTTAAGATGCTGGGTTCATTCTATAAGGGTTGAATTCTTTCTTTCATAACTATTGCCAGATATGTTTTAATATCACAATATTCAATGTTTAGATCATCCCTTCCTTCCAACTTGGAGATCAGACAACTTGAAGATGGGACTGAAGGTGTTTTTGCAATAACTCAACTTGTGAAGCGTACCCAGTTTGGTCCCTTTGAATCCAAGAGAGTTGCCAAACTAGAAAAGGAATTAACATTTCCACTGAAGGTACAGTGATTCCAAATTCAGGGTAATCAGTTTATAAGGACTTTGAAAATATGGTTAGCTTTCCCTGATCTGATGTCTTCAAAACTGTAGATATTGAATTTCTGAGATGAGTATGGCTATGTTCATTGAGAATTACAGTTCAATGCTACTAGATGATCATTTGTTTATATATAACTATCAGATAATGTGGAAAATCAAGACGAATTTATTTATGGCCTTGGACAAATTTTATTCTCATAATCAAGTTCAAGGGTGTCAAACTCAAAGGCCCGGGGGGCCAGATCCAGCCTGCAGGGTGCTTTGATCTGGCTGGTGGTGCCACCCTGGAAACAGGGCCCGCAGTGCCTCTGCCAGTGAAAACGAAGCTTGGGAGGACTACCCACAGTTCCGTTTTTGCTGGCAGAGGGTTGCAGGAAGCCGTCACAGCCAAAAATGGAGCTTGGGAGCCCATTTTCGCTAGCACAGTGCTTGCGCCACATAGGTGCCCCCAACACGAGTGATGTCAAGCTGGCCATGCTCACCTGGTCCTCCACGGTCCAACACAACCCTGATGCAGGGTTGAGTTTGACACCTCTGATCTAGATGGAAGTACTGAATTTAAAAGCCTTCGGGCAATGATTCAATGCTTTGATCATTGTAACAGGCATCTTCATATCTTGCTTTTGATTTTCTGAAGGGAAATCAGATATAACAAAACAGGCTTTGCATTTGTATTGGGGACAATTAACATTTATTGTCAGATATGTGAAAGATAAAGGAAAAATTCTAGCAGATCTATGAAGAATGAAAAATAGAATAAGAAAGACATGTTAAAAACATGTTAAATAAATTAGTAAATGAATGGCAGCTACCAAACATAATTCAGATTGTTCAGACCAAGAATTGGAAAGAAAGCCCAGATGCTTTTAAGATAGGAAGAGTCAAGGCAGTTCAGAACGTTGTTTTCCTTGTCACTGGAGCACGAAATCGAGTTGTTTCTGTTTTTCCTATGCCATTACAGTACTATCTGGACATAGGAAACCCACTGAAATCAGGTCATGCTTGATTCTAGGGGTTTCCCAATTTGAGGGGGACCTTGGGCACATTTTGCATTTTGAAGAAATGTTGCGGCATACAACTATAAAATAGTGTGATATATTTGAAATGGCCAGATGAAAAATGCTGAGGATGCCTTGATCTTTCTTCTGGAGAAAATAGCTCTAGTTTAGTTTACTTTACTTTATTGTCACTGCACCTTGTACAACAAAATCAAACACCATCTTCAGTGCACATCATGACCATGAAAGTAAACATAAACACACATCCGTCACCCTCCACATATTGAACCGGAAACCCCCGATACCACACCAACACTGCACTATACAGCAGAATTCAAAAGAGCTACTGCCCTGGGATAGAAACTGTTTTTCAGCCTATTTGTCCTTGTTTTTATTATCCTGTCCCATCTGCCAGATGGTAATAGTTCAAAAAAAGAGTTCCCAGGATGAGATGGATCTTTGAGAATGTTTTGAACTTTCTTAAGGCAGCCGGAGCTATAAAAGAGGTGAGAGAGCAACCAATGATCCTTTGGGCAATGACATTAACCCTCTGAAGTGCAGTCCTATCTGCCACTGTGCAATTGGCAAACCATACAGAGGTGCAGTAAGTTAAGATATTCTCTGTGGTGCAGTGGTAGAAGGTCACCAGCAGTTTTTCATTCAGTTGTTGTTTTCTGAGAAGTCTGCTTGTTAGTATCATCTCTGGTGGGCCCTTTTGACTCGTGCTGCAATGTGAGCACCTCAGGTCAGGTCCTCCTTTATGGTAACACTCTAAAACACCTAACAAAATAAGTGAGTCGCTGTATAGTTTGTTACTTTATCAAAATGATCATTTGGAGCACATTTGTATTGAAGTTTGACGTGGGTTTTGTATAGGTCTTTCAGAAGGAGGGATCTCCAGTCTATTTTGATACATCTAATGAAGATGACTGTAACTGGATGATGATGGTGAGACCTGCCAGTCTATATGAGCATCAAAACCTGACTGCTTTCCAACATGATAATGACATTTACTTCACTACTTCTCGGGACATCCCTCCGGGAACTGAGTTACGAGTATGGTATGCAGCTTTCTACGCGAAAAAAATGGAAAAACCCATTCTAAAGCAATGCATTGTCAATGGTATGTTTGGTTGGTTGTGGGGAAGTCCTTTACTATCATATAGCGTTTTCTCTGACTCAGTTATTGTGGATATTTTCCTGGGGTGAGGATATCCATGCAGGCATTTTCTCCACATCAAAATTGATACATTATTTTCTCTAATTCACATGTTATTTGAAGGTGAGGCTGCTAAATTGGATCCAAATATACATAAATAGAACTTTGCTTTCCATCTCCAAGCCTCTGATGAAGTTCAAGAGTCACTGTGGAATGGAATGTGATAAGCACAAGGATTTCAATAATTGGGAGAATGAAAATAATTTGATAGTAATTTTATCTGGTGCAGGCAAAAATGTGTTTCTCTTCTTTCAAGATACATTTGCACCCAACCTATTATATGCAGCCTGTTTTATTCTGTTTGAAAGAGACTTAGGACACAGAAAAAAAGAATAACCAGAAGACTGAGATCAAAAGTTAATAAATCAGTGTCTCAGAGATGTTAATTGCATTATCCATGGCCAATGTGCAAGTCAGCAACCACATCCAAGGAGCATGGAGCTAAAACATGATCCATTAATGCTCCAGATACTGAGCATTAGCTGGGCTAAACAAACATGATTTCATTAACCATCTCAGATTCTGCTACTACTTTACATATTTTCCTTCCCAGACTCATATCCATTTAATTGGTATTGTTTAGTATTATATCTGTGTGGACTATGTTAAGTCTACCTATGTACAGTAGTTACTAGGAATTGAAAATGACTTGATAGCATCTAATCAATCATTAGAATTCTGACTTCCAATCAGGTTGAAGTTGATGTTGATGTTGGAGTTGTTTTGGACTGATAGGCTATGGATCAGAGTCATAACTTCAGATTTTATAGAGTGGAAGCTTCTTTAGCCTCCATCACTTACCTGAGCTCTAAAGAGGGTGAAAAAACCCAAAATCAATATTCCTTTTCCCTAGCATCTTCCTTTACTCCATGGAGGAGAAAACCAGGGTGGACATGATGTAGCCTTATGTACCTTTCAACTGATTGTTTTAAAACACAAAGCTTCAAAGAATTCTGTAGAGAATGCACAGAGAATGGAGGAAGAAAATGCTGCTGTTTAAACCTTGTTTATCATATTCTGTTAAGAAAGAGAAAATACATACCATGCACATGTGATATACTGCAGACCTGGGTTCTGTGCTGTGTTTTTACATAATGCTAAGTCAGAATTCTTTAAAACTTTGTTTATCGAACAAACTTTATCTAATTGGTTCACACTTAAGTCCAAATGGGTATGTTAGATGAGGGCTGATCCCCTCCATCTAATACCTTAGAAAACAGTAGTTAGCTCTATATATGAACAGTGAACTAGGACTATGTTATAATGACATTTCTTAGTTACCTATAGTCTTGGCTTGTCTAATTTTTCTGTATGTGTGATGTAGTTACTGATTTACAACAGAAATTTCAAATATTCCACAACCCTTCAAAATAAATGATTATAACTGGTTCTCTTTTTCCATTCTCTTTCTATGCACACCTTGAAAAATATTGCTAAATTAGATTGAAAAAAATGTACACCTTGCCTTTAATTTTCTTGAATTTAATATTAATTTAATAATTTAAATTTCAAATTTGTTAAAGTAATAAATGATAAATGACCAGAATGAAAATGGCTTTGGACTTTATTGAAGAACTGTTCATCAAGCTGTATGCTCTCTTAGCATTGTTACAGACATTTGCTAAGTGGGAAAACAAGCTAATAAAAACATGATCTCTTTAATATGTGTTTAGCTGTGGTGGAATGTGACCAACAACAAAATAAAAGCACTTATCCTGCTGCCTTTTCTTTTGAGAAACTCAAGAAATTAGCCAAGAATAATCAATCTTCCAGAATTGATCCTTCAGGTATCAACACATTTTCATCTCTAGTATATATGTACAGTAGAAGTCTGGAGTTTTTTGTATTTGTGTACTTTCCCACAAAGTAAAATTGCAACTATAATAACAAGAGTTATCAAATATAAATTGCTTTGTGGTGATTTTTTTTTTAGTTCTGTTTTCTCTCTCAGCCATTTTTCTATGAGATTTCAGCAGATTATTTTAAGGCCAGTGTTTGACAACTTCATTAAATTTCAAAGAGCTGGTGTATATGATTTAAAAGAAGATCATACAATATCCATCATGCCTTTTAAAAAACGCTTTGATAGTGAGGATTTGATAATTTCTATGATAGTAAGTTTATAACGTTTTGTATATTATGGTTGAAGGTGGCAGCATTTATGGTCTTTTATACCTTGGGTGGTATTGATATTGTCTCAGCTTTGTGCAAAGTATAATACTGTTGACTTCAGAGGGTGGTATTAATATAATAATTTTTAGTTGTTTCTAAAGTTCTACAGGGCCCCTTTCCCCTGTGGTGCAGACTCTTACCACTTTTTCCTTGTAGAACATGGGCCGGGTCATTTGGAGCAAGCTAAAACAGTTCCACAAAGCAATCAAAATGATGCTCATCTCGAGAAGGCTGTGGAAGTTACCCACACTGATCAACCCACCACTATCTGTGAAAGTGCCAATTCCCAAGTGGATATGAAGAAAAAATCTCGACGGGGCAGGAAAGCCAAAGGAGCAAAAGTAGAAACTCCTCTTGTGATTGTGGGTGATAAAGATTCTACTGGTGAGATTAGGAAATTGTTAAAAGTAATCCCCATACTTCATATTTGATACAATGATAATGAAATAATTATTCTAGAATGGCAAGTGGGAAGTAAATGAGTGGGTATAGAGAGCTTAATCTTCCACTTTATGATGTAATTGCATGAGAGAACTTGTGAGAAAGAAGAAGTACAGGTAGTCCTTGATTTAGGACAGAAATTTGCAGGACTGCATCACTTAGCAATAACAATCCCTGCAGACATAATTGCTGTTATTAACTGAATCTTATAGTCATCACATAAGGCAACTTCCTGCCAGCTTCTCACAACCAAAGTCAGTGGGGAATCCAACAAGCCCTCAGAGAGCTAAGGAGCTGCTATAGGGCAGGGATAGGAAATGAGGCAATGCATGGAGATGCAGGAGAGAGTCAAGAGATGCACGGGGAGAGTGAGTGGTTGGGGCAAGTCAAAAAGGGCTGGGGGAAGGTGTGTAGAAGAGGGAGAGCCATCCCAGCAGTTTGTGCTCTTTCCTGCTGGCTTCCACATGACCATGGGGCTCTTGGTAACAGTTGTTCAGTGAAACAATGTGGAGCCTAATAGTTGTAGGTCAAGGACTCTCTGGATAAGCAAAATTTGTGCATAAATGCAGCTGGCTTAATGTGTGTCTGATAATTGCTCCACCTATCTCAGGATTATCTTTTCTAGTTGGTTTTAGACTCTTGGTCAAAGCAGTTGTTTTTTTACCAAAACAGGCATGACACTGGCAATCTATCATTATGTATCCTGTCACTTTATTTTTCCCTTCAACATATGAAACAGGTATTATATGCAAGTTTCATAATTTGGCATTTTTTTCTGACTTCAAAACTTTTTCAGGAATTCTGAAAATCATTTTAAGTGGTGTCAAGGGACAACCTTAAGTTACATTTCTCAAAACCTAAATTGTTTTCAAAGCATGTGACATTCCCAGCTTACTGAATTCCAGCTCTCAGGAATTCACGATAGCACGACTGGTAACAAAAGTTCTGGTCCAGCTATTATTAATTTTTATTATTTTAATTCTCTCACAGAACGATTGACAATTTGTTCACCTTTTTTACTGTGTAATATCAAATTACAGAATGGATAACTTAACTAAACAGAAATAAATATCCTAAAAATAGCTTTGTGCTGTACCTTATTGTTGCATGTTTGCTATTCATGTTATAGTAATGGAATGTCAGAAATTAAAGGGCTATTATAATGTACAGCCAGATTAGACACCATTAAAAGCAGTCCTTACATCTCTATTTGAATAATGGTCTTATCTCTGTATCAGTTACAACATGAATTTAAACTAGTTAAATGCCTCTATGTACAATAGTCAAAATAGCATTAAGATTATGCTTATGCTTATTTTCTGAGTAAGCATATATGTGAATCAGCTCTGAATTAACTTGGGTATAGATGAACAAATTCAATCAGTTTATTGAAAAATACTATCATTTTTTTCTTGGTAGCAGTGGACCATGTGGCTGAAATTATCGCTGAGGTCTCACCTGATGACACAGCAATTCCTCCAGCAACAGAAGATCAAATTATGGAGCTGATGTTAGCAAAGCTACCCAGTACTACAAACAACCTGAGTTCATTAACGAAGTAAGCAAAGAAAAAAGTCCTGCTCTAAGTCCTGCTTTCTTATGATAACTCTGCTTAGATATCGATCACTTATGATGATCAAGAGGTGGAGGGCATATGGAAAAAGCTTATTGGAAAAAAAGATATCTTACCATATTAAATACAGTGGAACATGGAAGTAAATAAATATCCTGTTACCTGTAATGACAATGAATAAATTGGCATACTTATACTGATAATGAATACCAGTAGTCCTTGACTTATGGCCACAATTTAGCCCAAAATTTCTGTTGCTAAGTAAGACATTTGTTAAATGAGTTTTACCCCATTTTATAACTTTTCTTGCCATAGTTATTAACGTGAATGACTGCAGTTCTTAAGCTATCAACATGGTTGTTGGGTGAATTCCCACTGACTTTGCTTGCCAGAAGATTGCAAAAGATGATCACAAGACCAGGGACACGACAACTGTCATAAATGTGAGTCAGTTGCCAAGTGTCTGAATTTTAATCACATGACCATGGGAATGCTAAAACAGTTGTAAGTGTGAAAATCATAAGTCACTTTTTTCATTGTCATTACTTCAAACGGTCACTAAATGAACTGTTGTAAATCGAGGACTACTTATAAATTGGCAATCTGCTGATTTAGGTATATAAATAGCAACTTACATTAGAGATAAAGGGATATCCACAGTGAGATAGCTTTGCTAAATATGGCATTCTGCAGATGTATTGAGAATGTAAATCTTGAAAGTTCTAGTCAGCAATGAATGCCAATATATGTTGATTTTTTTAAAAAAATTTTTGCTCATTACTGCTTTCTTTCTAATCTGTTAGGTTTCCTCACCATCAGAGCTCTGTATCCCTTAAGAGAAGTTTAATCCTTTCCAGCCGACACGGGATTCGACGCAAGCTGATCAAACAGCTTGGGGAACACAAGAGGGTGTATCAGTGTAGTATCTGCAGTAAAATGTTTCAAAATAGTAGCAATCTTAGCCGACACATCCGCTCTCACGGTAAATTTCAATTTAGCTGAATTCTTCTTTTACAAAGCAAATTATCAATGGAAGAGAAATCTTTAATCCAGCATACAAAAAGCAGAACATCTGGAAGCTAAAGCAATAATTAAATAGATCAACTGCATGCATTCATGGCTTAGGCTAAAAGGATAGTAAAATAATTTGTCAACTCCCAGGAGCAGCACTTGTTCATTTCAGAGAAATTGGGCAAAGGAATTTGCAGGGCCTGTATGGATTTTCTAATTTCAACATTCCTCAATTTCTGCTCCTTTAAGTAACTAAGAAATATACTAGTGATCAGATTTTTTAAAACAGTTTGAGAGGCACAGTCTGTTCATAATTAGTTTAGTATACTTTATTGTCATTGCACTTCGTACAATGAAATTAAATGCCATCTTCAATGTACATTATAACGATAAAAATAAAACACAAACACACCTCCTTCACATTCTATACAATTGAATTGAAAACCTGATATTGCATTAATATTACAGTAGAATCCAATATAGTTACTGTGCTGGGATAGATGTTTTTCATCCTATTTGTCCTTGTTTTTATTGTTCTGTACCATCTGCTTGATGGTAATAGTTCAAAAAAAGGTGTCCCAGGATGAGATGGATCTTTAAGAATGTTTTGAACTTACTTAAGGCAGTGGGAGCTATAAAGCTCTTCCAAAAAGGGGAGAGGGCAACCAATGATCCTTTGGGCAATGGCTTAATCCTCTGAAGTGCAGTCCTATCTGCCACTGTGCAATTGGCAAACCATACACAGGTGCAGTAAGTTAAAATACTCTCAATGGTGCAGCGATAGAAGGTCACCAGCAGTTTTTCATTCAGTTGTTGTTTCCTGGGAAATCTACCTGTTAGTGTAATCTCTGCTGGGTCCTTTTGACCAGTGCTGCAATGTGGGCACCCCAGGTCAGGCCCTTTTTAATAATAACACCCAGAAACTTAAAACTGGTCACTTGCTCCACTCGGTCTCCATTGATAAGCAAGGGCTGGATGTGTGATTTATTCCTTCTATAGTCCACTATCCTTGGTCTTATTGGTGTTAAGGACCAAGTTATTGTTTCCACACCACAAAAGCAACCGGTCCATCCCATCTCAATAGGCAGACTCAACCCCCTCCTCTCCCTCCTGGAGATGAGTCCCACCACTGTTGTATCACATGCAAATTTAGTAATACTATTACTAGCGTGGTGGGAATGCACTCATAAAGAATATAGAGTAAGAGACTCAACACACAACCCTGTGGTGTACCAGTGTTAAGAATAAGGGCTGAAGAGGTATGATTACCTAGTCTGACCCTCTGAAACTAGCCAGACAAGAAATCCATAATCCAAAGGCAGATTGAATAAGAAAGTCCAAGATCCATAATTTTAGACATAAGTCTATATGTCTCTGTTAAATGCAGAGCTAAAATCTACAAAAAGCATCCTCACATAGCACACACACACCCCGGCTGCTGTTCCAAATGTGTCAGAGCAGTGTGAAGAGTGATGGCTATAGCATCTTCTGTCGATCTATTTCTTCTGTATGCAAACTAGTGTTTATCAAATATATGCGGAAGATCAGAAATGATGTGCCGGCAGACCAGTTTCTCAAATTGCTTCATGATGATAGGAGTGGGTGCCACTGGACAAGGCTAAATATAGACTGCTAAATTTTGGAGGCCATGTGAGATCAAATTGATTTGCTTTACCTAGCCTAACCATTTAATAATTTTTGGTTTAAGCATTATTAACTTTTCCAAAATTTTCCAACTTTCTAAAAATAATGAGTGTTTTTAATTGGTCCTTTAGGTGACAAACTATTCAAATGTGAGGAATGTGCTAAGCTTTTTAGTCGAAAAGAAAGTTTGAAGCAACATGTTTCATACAAACACAGTAGGAATGAGGTTAGTATGGTACTTCTTCATTTATGGAACAGAAATAGATTATGCATAGACATTGGTCAGCTTCATACAAAGTCAAGGAGGAAGATAAATTTCAAAAATTAATCCCTTTCTATGTTCACAAGGCAGAAAGATCACAGTTCTTTTAAAACAATTTTTTTTCTTTTTTTTTTCAAACATTTTACAATAATGTTTCTTGTTGCTCTTAATGAAAGGGAAATAACATTTATTTATTTATTTTTCATATTCTTAATCACCCATCTCCCTCAGAAGGGCTTTGGGCAGTGTGCATTATAATCAAAATCAACCTTTAACATTTTAGTATTATTTTTTTTTTCAAATTATAAAACATAAAAATTTCAAATTGTTAGTACAGATCGAGGGGCTTTCTCATGGGGCCAGCTACCCCATGGTTATGTGGGCTTATGTGTCCCGCACGCAAGGCTATATAGCCAGGTTTTGACCCCTTTGCCGAAGGCCAGAAGTTTGGGGCATGTTCTTACCTCTGAGGGTAAGATGTTCCACAATTCAGGGACAGCAACAGATAAGGGCCTCTTCCTTGACCTCACCAGTTGAAATTATCTGACTGACGAAGTCTGTAGCTTGCCCTTCCCTGCCTGAACAAGTGGGTTAGGGTGATGGGATGGGGTGAAGCTGGTTCTTAGGTAACCTGGCCCATGCTATGTATGGCTTTATAAGTAATGACCAACACTTGGAATTGGACCCATAAGCAAACCAGCACCCAGTCCAATTTGCAGAGCAAGGGTGTTATATGTGCCCTTCTTTAGGCACCTGATATGACTTGGGTGGCTGAACTCTGCACCTGCTGCAACTTCCAGATACATTTCAAGGATAATTTTATGTCGAGCACATTGCAATTGTCCAATCAGGAGATGACCAGGGCATGAGTGACTGACTGGAGCACGTCTTTCTTCTCTCTCTTAAGTCCTAGCAGTAGAGAAGCAGCATACATAGGCATTCTCATTATTGTATGTGGGAGGCTTATATAGATGGCCCTTCCTCTCTGCTTTTCACTCTCATTCTCTTTTGACAGGGAATTCCATTTTATTGTCCAGCTGTGATATCCTGCAAGGGACCATAGACTAGGGGTGTCAAACTTGATTTCATTGAGGGCTGCATCAGAGTTGTGTTTTATCTCGGGGGAGGGGGGAGGCAAGTGGGTGTGGCTGGGTGTGTGGTGTGGCCAGCTTGACATTGTGCAGCCCTCTGCCAGCAAAAACGGATCCAGGGAGGGCCACACGCGGCTCTTCCAGGCTCTCTTTTCGGCTGTGATAGCCTCCAGCAGCCCTCTGCCAGAAAAAATGGAGCTCATGAAGGCCGCGTGCAGCCCTCCCGAGCTCTGTTTTCGCTGGCAGGGGCACTATGGGCTGGTTCTTTGCTGTTTCCAGAGCGACCCCACGGGTCAGATCTAAGCACCTCACGAGTCGGATCTGGCCCCTGGGTCTTGAATTTGACACCTCTGCCATAGACTATATTCTGTCATGCATGACCCTGTTGGAATCTGATTCCGAGAGGGAGGTCGAGCAGCTGACAGGGAGTGGGAGTGTGGTTCCAGTGGTTGTAGAAGAAACTGGGGAAGGGCACAGTCTGGCTGGACATTCAAAGGAAGACCCAGGCCCACCCACTCTTCATTCTAGAACACTCACAGTGAGGTAGGGAGGAGGGAGCAACGTGAATTACATGGGTTGCAGGGAGAAAAGGGCCCTGATTCCCTTCATTAGCTGCAGCTGGGAAAACAGGATTTAAAAGGGGCATTTGCACACAGCACCTTGCTCAAAGCAAAGCGTGAATTATCTTTGTCAAGTTTTATCTGGGTTCTGGCATCCTCCCAACTGTGTGTGTTTCGTTATCTTTTAATCTTTTAAGTCTGCAATTCCTTATCCTGCCCCATCTCGATAATTATTGCAGCATGGTTTGTGTTGGTTTTTAATCATAATTTGTATGTACTTTGGGTTCGGACTGAATTTCTTCCCAATAAAAACTGTTCTTGGGAGAGTTTTCTTTTCTCCAGCCGAACTGGACATTGGGGGCCAATTTGGTGGTATTAAAGGGACTTTACCTACTTTTGTGACTTTGTTGCTTTTGTGCCATGCCCCTTTGGGTCATCACAATATTCACAGTTATTTTGCTTCCATATAAATATGGTAAAGTAAATCCTTTGCTTTTACAAAAGAGCCTCAAAAGTCTTAGTGCAAGGCTTCCCTCAGATTTAAAGGTGTCTGCTTTTCCTTGAGATAATTTTTAGACAAAGTTCTATTATTAAAAAAAGTTCTATTATGGAAACAAATTAAAAACCAGGACAAGTAGTCCTTGACTTATGACAGTTCATTTAGTGACCGTTCAAAGTTATCACAGCATTGAAAAAAGTGACTTAGGACTGTTTTTCATACTTATGACCTTTGCAGCATCCCCATGATCATGTGGTCAAAATTCAGATGCTTGTTAACTGGTTCATATTTATGACCATTGATGTGTCCCAAGGTCATGTCATCCTTTGCGACCTGACAAGCAAAGTCGATGGGGAGGCCAGATTCACTGAACAACTTATCAACTGCAGTGATTCACTTAACACCTGTGGCAAGAAAGGTTGTAAAATGGGGCAAAACTCATTTAACAAAATGTTTCATCTAACAACATAAATTTTGGGTTCAATTGTGGTCGTAAGTTGAGGATTACCTGTAATTTAAAAGAATAAATTGTGACATATTTCTTGTGCCTCCTCTAGGTTAACAGTGAATATAGATACAGGTGTGCTACATGTGAGAAAGCTTTTCGGATAGAAAGCGCATTGGAATTCCACAATTGCAGGACAGGTATGATAACAGTCAGGTAACTCTGATTGATATGAAATGGTATTGGATTTTAATTCCCTGAAAAGAAAAGACAAATAAAATTGAAAAGTAGGTATAGATAGTCCTTGAATTACAATGGCAATTGTCACTAAGCAGTGTAGTCATAAGGTGCAGTGTCACATGATTGCATTGCTTAGCAATGGTGATCCTTGCAATCCCTGTTATTATTAATGAGTGAGGATCATGGATCATTAAATGAGCACCTCCTTATGCGGGGGGGGTGGGGCGGCGGAAGGTGGGAGACTTACCTAAGCCACTTGCAACTTTCCTTTCTCACTTCCCTATTGACTTTGCTTGTAGGAAGTCAGCAGGGAAGATTGAACTGTTGTAAGTGCAAGCTGGCTGCCAAACACCCAGATTGCAATCATGTGACTGTGATTGTACTGGGATGGCTAGAACTTTGAGGCCCAACCATAACCACCACTCATTCAATGCTGCATAAATTTCAGTGCTTGTTGAACAAGTGTGCTGCCCCATTAACTCACACACACAACTAACTGTGGTTTAGGTGAGTTTATTTATGTTCCCCAGCAATTCTTTTCAAGATTCAACACTGTCCCAGTTAAATCCAGCCATAAGCAGGCCAATATTAGTTCACAAAGCAATGGCCCAACAGTCCATCAAGCACTTGAAAGTTGCTCAAACAAATAACTCCACCAAACAAACTTAAATCCACCAGACAAAACTTAAATCCATATAGGAGAGTTCACTTGGCAAGAAAAGTTCAGTCTCCAAGGGACAATTCCAAACACTGTGTCAATCCAGGGTGAAGCAGGAATCATGATGACCAAAAAGACAACTAGAAAACCAACACATTGTTTCCAGCAACACCTCCCTGTGTCTGTTGTGACAAATAGCCACTTTTCTAGTAGTCCATCAAGATGGGTGGGGCCTTCTCCTCTCAAGTAGTTTGGCTGATCTCCCTTGCTCCTACTTTTTCTTTGCCCTGCCTATTTTTGGATCAGGTGCAGAAGGTAGTTCCTCCTCCTCTTTGCTTGACAATCTGCCACTGCAAGCTTTCTCCAGCTGAAGCCTCCCCCCATTCTCTTTCGGTTGCTGTTCAGAGACATTAATCAACTCAGTTCCTGATGTTCCAGGAATGGGCTCATCCTCCCTTGAGCTGATCTCTGAAGAGGAATCTGTGGAATCATCCAAGGAAGACATCCCAAGTGTTTCAAGGGCTACCTGTGTGTCTTAATTTACATAGCCAGCTAAAATGTGAATAATCTACAGATAATTTCATCCAAATGAGATTTCAGATGATGTTTTATTGGTTATATCCTTGTTCTGTCTTTTTTTTACTAGCTGAATTATATGTTGTGTTGTTGTTTTCTTTAATTTTAAAATTTTACAATATGATTAATCGCTTTGAATCAGGTTATTTTATAGCATAAGTCAGAGAAAGCTGCTTCCTCTATTTTAGAAATTGATCCTGTAGATGTGTACCAGGTAGCCCTCGACTTACAATAATTCATTTAATGACCATTCAAAGTTACAACGGCACTGAAAAGTGACTTATGGCCATTTTTTACATTTATGACCATTGCAGTATCCCCAAGGCCACATGATCAAAATTCAGATGCTTGGTAGATGACTCATATTTATGACGGTTGAGTGTCCCAGCGTCATATTGTCTCCTTTTGCAACCTCCTGACAAGCAGAATCAATGGGGAAGCCAGATTCACTTTGCAACTTTGTTATTAACTTAACAACTACAGTGATGCACTTAAAAAGTGTGGCAGGAAAGGTCATAAAATGAGGCAAATCTCACTTGACAAATGTCTCAGTTGGCAACAGAAATGTTGGGCTCAAATGTCACAGGTTGAGGACTACCTATGTGATTTTTTAAAATCTTATAAATTCCTTAATCCCCTTTTCTTTCAGATGATAAGACATTTCAGTGTGAGATGTGTTTCAGGTTCTTTTCTACAAACAGTAATCTTTCAAAACATAAAAAGAAGCATGGGGACAAAAAATTTGCCTGTGAGATTTGCAATAAACTATTCTACCGAAAGGATGTGATGTTGGATCATCAGAGGCGGCATCTGGAAGGTAAGTACATTTGTGATTAATGCCTTCTTGGATCTTGTGCTTGAGTCTGTGGTTGGGACCTTGTGTATCAATTGGATCAACAATCAACTGGATTGACAACTACTCAAAAGGTTGATAGTTCTTAATGTAGTAATGATCTACTGTAAAAGATGATGAGACATCTGTGAACCATTTTCTAAAGTTCCATTTTCTAAGTTACTGATTTGTTTGAGCTTAAAGATTGTTCACAAAATTTCTTTTGATGTTATAATTTATTACCTGTGATTGAGCTTATAAAGTTCTTTGAAAATTACTTTTTATTTTTGTTATGCTGGAAGCACCCAAACTTACTTTTGTTTGTAACCTACAGTATAAAATGGTCCCATTGCTTCTTCTATCAACATCTGTAATAAGAATAGCGATGCTGAAATAAAATGTGCATATTCTCACCTAGAGATTATTACACATTTGTATTATAACAGCTAATGTTAGCATGTGTGTTTCAATGTGTGTATGATAAAACCATACATATTTTCATCCCTGCAGACATATATAATTTCTTTTTTTTCTTAAGGAGGGAAAGACACATTAGCTTCAAGGTGTCTTTTGATTTAGCACAAGGATTCATCTGTTTTGAATCTCTTTCAAGGGAACTAGCCATGTTAGTAAAACAAGGATTTTATGGACGAGATTGCAGTCCAGTTCACAAAGGTTGTGCTGTGATAATTTCATAATTTAGAATTATTAGTCTTTAGGCAACTAAAAGACATCTTAGATGTCTGGAAACAACTTTTTTCTTTTCTTGTCATGAAAGCCAGAGTACAATAATTTGTTGAATGCTAACAAAAATGAGCAAAATGCTTATTACAAGGCACCACTTTGTTTCTGCTACACAAAAATTATTTCTGTAGCCATTTTGGGTGTGTCTTGGAGAATCACATTGTGTTCTCCCAAGCTTGAGTCATTGCAGGAGCCTGGAAAAGTCCCTATATTGTTTTTTGTATTGCTAAAATAGAAGAAGCGACTGTGAAACTAATTTAGAAGGGAGCTATTTTTCTGTTGAAATCAGTGTTTCAGATTAATTAAAGTTGCACTTAAAAGGATTTGATACTAACATAACCCTTGTTTACAACATATTCTTTACAATTTGTTTTCCTGGGTAAAAGCTTAGATTATTATCTTCTACTTATTCTGAAAGGTATAACCAGAAGGGAAAAACAGAAAATCTGATAATAATTTTTTCAGAATGATTTAAGTGTATATTACAAATTTAGCTTCTATAATAACTATATAATTCTTGCTTTAGCCAACAGTGTTTTTCAGTACATGTATAAGTAACTTCTTGTTCTAATATATAGAGTAATGACAATGCAGATCAGGGTGGGCAATTGGTTCTCCAGCAAATGAAGAACTGCAGTTTGTAACATTTCTTACAAGCTTCTATGGATAAAGCTGCTGGAAGTTGTGTTCAAATCAGGAAGCTAATAGTTTCTGTTGAACTGGGAAGTTCTACAGGAATTGAACCAATGCACTGCAATGAATAGTCAGAATTGTGTGTAACAGACAGAAATTAAACCATGTCATTTGAGCACATAGTCTTTTAGGTAATGCTTTATCGCTCAGTCCAGTCTGTGCACAGGCAAACAGCACAGCTAAATCAATTATGTAGAGTGTGTTATTTTGTTACTGTTACATCTTTATTGTTTGTATCACATTAATAATATATACACTGTTAAAGAGAAAAGTAGAAAACATGGTTCTGTGTTCTTCTCTTGGTGGGAATTAAGGAGTGAGACGTGTAAAAAGAGAGGAATTTGAACATAATGCAGAGAATATGGTTCGCTACAAGAAAGAACCTTCCAGATGCCCAGTGTGTGGAAAGGTAGGATTTCCCATGGACCATAATTAGTGGGGGCGGGGTGGTGGTGTAGATTTTAGATATATGTTGGATATATGCATCAGATACATGCATTGGACTACAACAGCTTTGTTGCACTGATTCAGTATTTATGATCATTAAAAGCCATATGACAACTGGACAAATCTTGCTAAACAGCATTATCAATGAAGCTATGGATTTAGTGCATACTTCAGGCAACTTAGTTATTGTTTATTATCCTGCCTTTATTATTTTTATAAATAACTCAAAGTGATGAATGTATACTCCTTCCTCCTATTTTTCCCACAACAACAGCCCTGTGAGGTGAGGTGAGAGAGAGTCATTAGGCCAGTTTTCATGCCTAAGGTGGAGCTAGAATTCATGGCCTCAAGAGTTTCTCGTCTGGTATTTTAAAAAACTAGACCAAATTGTGTTACCATGGCCAGCTCCCTCAACTTGCTGTCCAGGTATTTTGGAGAATATCTCCTATCTTCCATTGCAAAAACGTTTGTGCATTAGTTAGAGGTGAAGTATAAAACATTTCAAGGGCAATAGGCTCGGAAAAGCTATTCTGGGATATCTGAAATGTCTGATTGCCAATTTTATACTGAGTAGGCTCTCTCAAATTTTTTGCCTTTTGAGAGTCATTGTCATTGTCAAAATGATAGAACAGGCTTTGGGGAAGAGATCATCACTTTTCTCTCTTCTCCAAATGCCCTACTGAAGAGAAGGGCTTTCAGAAATTTAAAAATCATTCCAAAGAAGTGGTGCCATTACCAAGAAGATCTTTAAAGTGTTTTCTCTGCTACATCTTATTGGACAGGCAGATTTTGTTCAGAGAAGTAGCTTGTGAATCTCCCAGGCACTGGGCTTTTAAAGGTTAAAACTTAAAATCTTGAACTGTACACAGAAGTTAATTGGCAACCATGCAGTTCCTATAGTTAAGGTGTCACATAGGTGAACCTCAGTTTGCCTTTTACTTCCTGGGTTGCCACATGCTGGAACAACTTTTAACTAATAAAGCAAGTTGCAGAAAACCAAACATGAGGTGCCAACTTACCATAAGCAAAACCTTTTCTTCCAGGATTGGTCACAACGGGTACACCAGATGTATTTGTGCAAAAATCTTTGGCCTTAGACTCTACTTACTATTCTAGTCTGAGCTATGAGTCCAAGAACTCCCAGATTGCGAACTATCTCCATCTGAGGGTTCTACCTCTTCCAGATCTAAGGTATAGATTTAGACTATCTCCAGCATTTTTTCCAAAGCCACTCCCATCTTCCTGAGGTTAATCTTAGCCTGTTTCTCCATCAGATTCCAACAACTTTTGAGCATCAAGGATTAGCTACCCCTCATCTAAGCCCAGGATGGTGATGAACAGCAGAGTATCATCTGTTCATTCTTTGCTCCTGGTTGTTAGTTGTTGAAATGTAGTATTGCATAATAGCAGGGAAAGGAATAAGCTTTATGGTACCTCACAGCAGAGCACCCAAGGAGTCTACCTTCCATTATCTCTTTGAGGTCACCTATAAAGACTGTCCAGAAACTACAGGTGATCCTGAGTGTAGTGGCCTCATTGCTAGTATCTGTAATGGTGGTAGTACCAATGTCACATCACTGTGGGTTATTTTGATAAACCCACTACTATATGTTTTGATTTATTGGTATTTGTATTGTATTTAACATAAACAAGGTAGTTTTTATTAAAACAATTCTGCTGAATTTTGGGTAACAATTTATGAATGAAATCATTGAAGTGAGATGTGAATAATTTTTATCAATATTTTTTGTCTCCAGATTTTTTCATGCAGGAGTAATATGAATAAACACCTTTTGACCCATGGAGATAAGAAATATACATGTGAGATATGTGGCCGTAAATTTTTCAGAGTCGATGTTCTGAGAGATCATATTCATGTTCATTTTAAGGTACAATATTTAGCTGTGTGTAATAGTTTTATGCAAGGCTGAAGATCAACAGGAGTAGGAAGAAGTTCCTCAGAAATACTGAGAAAATACTGAAAAGTGAGAATGCTTCAGTCATCATTGCCTAAATTGTTTTACGACAGATGAAATTGCAAATTGGGAGAAGGTTCCTCCCAAAAGTTGTTTTAGAACCGTATACAAACCAACAAACAGGAAGGCAATTAGATCTCCACAGGAAAACTGTTATACAGTGATCACACTTCAACAGAAAAACTCTCTGTCCAATCCTACTGAAAGCATGACACTTGCAGTAGTTTTTCCCTGCTAGATATAATTGGTTGGGCTGAAGTGAGTTGGAGAAGGTCATCCTGAAGACCAGGGGTGGGATGTTACTGGTTTGGCTCAGTTCTATAGAACTGGTAGCTCTGAAGAACAGCAGACACCGGACTGGTTCGGTGTCTGCTGCTCTGTTTGGCCCACCCACTTGCCCAGGCTCTTGGCTGTCCTTTATTTCCTGCTTTTTCAATCTCAGCTGCTTTCTGTGGCACAGCTGAGGTTGAAAAAGCAGGAAAGAAGAGGCATTTGAAATGCTGCACACCCGCGTGCAATGCTTATCAGCTGTCTAGGCGGCATGGCTGAGGTTTTTTGGAAATGGTCTACATACTTGCACAAAACGCACTCTCACCAGGTAGGATTCTACCTGTCAGAGAACCTGCAAATCATGCCCCTGGCTGGCCCCATCCCGCCCCACCCATTCACTCCTTACTTAGCATGCGCGTCATCAAACTTGCCTGCTAAGTTGCTACTTTTCCTTCCCCCTCCCAACCATCAGCTGTTCTGCTGTGCCAGGAGATTTAGATTAGCTAGAAAGCAGAAAATCATTGCATTTCTTGCTTTCTAGCTAATCTAAAAGCAGAGCTGAACCTTCTTTAGGACCGAAGCTTCTATTTTTCAATGCAGACTCAGGTAGCCGATGGCAGATAGATAGATCTCTAAATGAATCTGTGAGCAACAATCTGCTTTGCCTGGTTTTGGGTAAAAATTGATCTTTTTTAAATAAAAAATTCAATATTTACATACATAGTATGTTGTGAGTTAATTTTGTGAGTATTTTATGAATAATTTTATGAATATTTATGAATATTTTATGAATTTGTTTGAAAGCAAATTTTATGTGACAGACTCAGGTAGCCAATGGTAGAAAGATAGATCTATGAATAAATCTGTGATTCTGTGAGCAACTCAATCTGCCTGGTTTGCCTGATTTTGAGTAAAAAAGTTGCTCTTTTTTGATAAAAAAATCAATATTTACATAAATATTTATAATACTTACATACAAGCCATGACCACCAAGCCACACCCACAAAACCGGTTGTTAAGAAATTTGAATCCCACCACTGCTGAAGACACCCAACCAGGAGAAGGGCTTTATAGGTCAAAATCAGCACCTTCAGTTGGTAACCAATGCAGAATCTGCAAAACTGGTTCTTTGTGCTCCTAATATGAAAGCATGTGGACTACTGCATTTTGAACCAGCTGCAACCTAAATAGAGCACACTTCTATAGTCCAGCTGGAGACTAGGATGCTGATGTATCAGCAGAAATTCTAACTTGCCAGGGTTCAACTTCAGTCTGTTCTCTCCCATCCAGACCCTGACAGCCTCCAAGCACCAGGAAAGAGAGAACATGATCTCCCCCATGGCCCAGGGTGAGGATGCACAGCTAAGTATCATCAACATATTGATGATACCACACTCCAAAAGATTGCACGATATGTCCCAGCAGCTTGACACAGATATTTGTTTATTTATTTAGCTATCCAATTTATGTGGAAAATCAAGGGAGATAAGACTGATCCTGCAGCATCCCACAAGTCAGAAACTACTAGGCCAATCTTTACTCTCCCACCAACACAAATTGGCCCAGAATCTCTCTCTAAAGAAAATAGCTTCAACTCCCAATCCTTACAGGTGATCCAAAAAGATACCATGGTCAATCAGTATAAAAATCAACAAGAGATGCAAGGATTATCTCATCCAGGTCCTGAGACAAGTCATCCAGGAGAATGACCAATGCTGTCTCCATCCCCAATCCAGGCCTAAACCATAACTGAAAAGGGCTCAGTTAATCTGCTTTCTCTAGGATAATTATATATTTAACATCAGAGAGAAGCTTAGCAACAGGAGAAAAATATATGAGGCATCAAAACATATGTTAGCTGTTTTTTCAGAGGTTTTATGAAAATATTAGAGAGTAATTAAGTAGCAAAAGCTTCCTTTTGGGTTGAATAAGACATTTCATTTGAACCATCCTTTATACAGGACATAGCAATAATGGATGACCACCAGAGAGAAGAATTTATTGGTAAAATTGGAATCTCTTCAGAAGAAAATGATGACAACTCAGATGGAAGTGTGGATTCTGAGCCCCACAAGTATAGCTGCAAAAGGTGCCAGGTAGATTTACTCCATTCAACATTTTGGGGTGGGATTGCTTGAAAGTGCCATGAAAAGTGTTGAAGATGGTGGAAAAATATTCCAACATATTTCCTGATCCAGAGGTTTTTATGGTATGTTTTATTGAACACATAGATTTCTTGCACATGCAAGCTTTTACTTTTCAGTAATGATAGGTCTTTGCATGCAAAAAAGGATTCATTTCGCCTCTGTTGAAATGAAAAGATATACTGTAAACAAGAAGTCTTTATGCATGTATTGTCATCACTGAATTAAAATATCATTGGAATCTTTGTATCAGGTGGCAGGACAACAGATTTGACCAGTAAACACCCTTAGTGGAGATCATAAGTTCTCCAACAGAACTCTGAATTGTTTCTCAAACATAAATAGATTGTGAATAGTTTTAACTAAATGTCAGCTATATTACTAAAACTTGGCAGAGCCATCTCGGGAGCTCGGGGCCTCTCTGCCTCTTTTGTCAATTTGGCTCCAGCGATTAGATGTCCCCATGGCCTCCTTTCCTCCCTTTAAACATCGAAAATCCTTTGTTTCCCAGAAGAACAAAGTGGCTGCAATCCGGATTAGATTTCCTTATAAACTACCGATGATTACTAAAACTGCATTATTTTAAAAAGGCAACAGCAAATATAGTCTTCATTTAATGTCCTTAATTGGGACCAGAATTTCTGTCACTAAGCAAAGTGGCTGTCGGACAAAATATTGCACGATTGTATTGTCACTGCAACAGCCATGACTTTGAGGACTGGTCATGCCTGCCATTTGTTCAGGGCCATCATAGCTTTCAATGGTCATCAAATAAATGGTCATTAAGCCAAGACGACGTGACATGTATATATTCCACTTCCATTGTATATTCTGCTATATTTTTCATATATATTTTTGTTTTGCAACAACACAAAAAACAGACTAAACAAGTTAGACATGAGAGTGGTTCTTTTTTTTTATCATAGTAATTAATATCCGTAGCTGGTAATGATACCTGTCTCCTTCAGTGCTGTGCTGTTTCATTTTTCAGTTAACATTTGGCCGAGGTAAAGAGTACTTGAAGCACATCATGGAAGTGCATAAAGAGAAGGGTTATGGTTGCAGCATCTGCAACAGGCGCTTTGCTTTGAAGGCAACTTACCATGCTCATATGGTCATACATCGGGAGAACCTTCCAGACCCCAATGTGCAAAAGTAAGCAAAAAAAGAAGTCTAATAGAGCTAAATTAAGTGCACTCTAAACAGCTTTGCCTGGGGAAATATTGCATGCCAGCAGTTTCATAAACTTAATGTTGAAACTTTAGCAAACTAAACTGAGGGGGATGATGGACTGTAAAACTGGCCTGGTTTTATTTTTACTTAAAGTTATTTATCTGTTGAAAATAATTTTGCACATGTGCTGTCCTGGTAGCAATCAGTTTCCTTGTCAGAGGAGAGGATATTGTTTGAAAGGTAGTATAATCAACATGAGAGCCAGCTTGGTGTAGTAGTTAAGGCAACAGACCAAAAACCTAGTCCGTCTTTAAGCAGGAAGCCATCTGGTTGCCACTGAGCCAGCCACTCTCTCTCAGCCCTAGAAATCAGGCTATGGCAAACCACTTCTGAAAGCTTGCCAAAAAAACTGCAGGGACTAATTCAGAGTCAACAGTGACTAGAAGGCATTAAAAAAAAAACCTGTCATAACAAAAGAAGCAAAACAAACTTGAAAATGTTTCTTCATTTGATTCTATCAAGACATTATGACTAAAATATGCCTCAGAAATAGCCTCAGGAAACATCTCCATGTGCAAGGAAGGAGAAAAGAATGAGAAACAGCAGCAGACACTTCCAAGGGCAGCCCTTTTGCTAGAGTGGGACTAGAACTCCCAAAGGACATATGGTGGAAAATATTGGATTTGAGCTCCCTATAAGTGAAGGCTATGCTAGATAGGGAAATTCACTGAAATGTACAAGTAGGTATTTGTACAATTAGTTCCAAGTGCATGGTCTAGTTGTAATAAGCTCTTTCCGATATTTATTTTCAAATAAAAATTCATTTCTGAGACTATAGGAATTCAATCTTACAAATTGTTCCTTATTTTCCATTTTAGATATATTCATCCATGTGAAATCTGTGGAAGGATATTTAACAGCATAGGAAATTTAGAACGACATAAACTTATTCATACAGGTAAACTCATTCTATTTCTTCTTTCTGAATAAGAAAGATTTTGCTCATCCTACAAATAAATTCTATAAATAAATCCTATAGTTGGGAAAAACCAATAAATAAATTGATTTTATTTTAATTGAAGCTCTTCCAAATACCTACATTTTGCTGGTATGGATTAGAACCGTGATGGCGAACCTCTGGCACGCATGCTGGAAGTGGCATGCAGAGCCATCTCCGCCAGCACACGAGCCATTGCCCCGGGGCAGGTCCACTGCGCCTGCACGTGTGTCGCCTGCCCTCCAGTTGATCATCGGGTAGCTGCTGCGCATGTGCGGGGGCAGGGTGCATGTGGGAGATGCACGCGCATGTGCAGAAATGCATGGGGCATAGGGTCACATGTGCATGTGGGGGCATGTGGAAGCATGCATGCATGCACAGACATACTGGGCGCACGGGGGGTCAGGTGTGTATGCGCATGGGTGGGGGGGGGCTTGCGTGCATTGCCTTATGGATGCTGGCACACATGCATGTGCATATATGCACGTACACTTTTGGCATGTGGGGACGGAAAGGTTAGCCATTACTGGATTAGAAGGATTCTTATACATTAGACTAGTGGTAGTCAACCTGGTCCCTACCGCCCACTAGTGGGCGTTCCAGCTTTCATGGTGGGCAGTAGGGGTTTTGTCCCCTACATTATAAATCACCATTACTGTGGAACCAGTGGGCAGTTAGAGAAAATTTTACTACTAACAGAGATACAAAAGTGGGAGGTAGGTATAAAAAGGTTGACTATCCCTACATGAGACAAAGCTCATGCAAATTATAACAGAGGGGCAGTTCACTCTTTGCTGAATATTATGTTTTAAAGTGGTAACATTGTCCACATTTGTTGCTTTTGTTCTGTTCAAGTCATCTTTGCAAGGTGGAGTGTATGTGTGTGGGGTGGTGGTGTTTCACAACAGTCCAAAGTAAAAACTGCTATAGCTGGACAACTGAGAACAATTGACTTTCCGTTCTGTAACTCCTGTTTTTGTTGGATACTCCATCAGGATTCCAACCAGAATAGAAACCTGTTGTGGTCATTTTTCTGCCCTCCAACTTTGTATATTCAACATTTTAAAATATCTTATTTGTTGTAGTCATTCTGATACAGCATGTTTTAATCTCTCCTTCTTCCTCTCCCTCTCGTAACAAGTATTCTTTTACTTTCACTTGTATCTTGCCACACCTTAAAATTCTTTCTTCTGTTCAGTTCTGTAGCTAATAAAGGACTCTTAGATTTTCTTGTATTTGCCTCTGCCTTATTTCACATAATTTTTTTCAATTTTTTTCTTGAGGGAATAGGAAGGAATTTGCTCTTTTTTTTTTTATTTAAGGGGACATTTTTGTTGGCTTTCTTTTTATTATTAAAGAAATAAAAATATTATTTCTTTTGTGAAGGGGTGAAAAGTCATGCTTGTGAACAATGTGGCAAATCATTTGCAAGGAAGGACATGTTAAAAGAACATATGAGAGTCCATGATAACATCCGAGAATATCTATGTGCAGAATGTGGCAAAGGTATGGTATCTTATCTGTAAGGCATGAAAATATAGATTTCCATGGCTATTTAAATTATTTTATTTCATAAAATACTAAAATTAAGCATTTAATTTTATATGAAAATGTGATCTTATAATGTGATATCCTGCTTCATTTCTGTTGGCTTTGTATGTGGTGTGCTAAGCACATTCTTATTGCTTCTGAAATGGAATAAGATATTATAGCTGTTGATGTTGATGCATTCTTGGTTCAGGTCTTCTCTTCATGGAATCTCAGCCACAGAGTAGGCCTTAGCATTAGGCAGAGTTAGATAGTCACTTCAGAAAGCTGACATTAGGTATGTGACAGCTATTAATCATAACAATTAATGTTGTTGTAGACATTAATTAATGTTGTTGTAGACAACATAGAAGCTGTTCCTGTTCCAGGAACAAACTCTCAAAATAGGAAGGGAATCGTAATATTCAGAAGACTGTCCCTTATGAAACTGGCAAATTTGCAGGCTATGATTAGTATAGTTTTGGACATGTTCTCATTGACTTTTCTACTGCACATTGCAGATGGTTCTACTGCACACTGCAGATGGATGCCAAATAAGGTAATTTAAATCTGTGCTGGTGGTTAGTCCCAGTCAGTCTGGCACAGGAATGTCACTCAGGAGGACTGTTAAAGAATAGAAGATGGCCATAAATGCCAATCTAACAGGATGGGCAGCTCACTTGCAAAACAGGACTGGGCATGGAATATAGCCTCACTATGAGTCAGCATTGCTAGTCATCTAACTAGACTGAAAAGCAGTAGCACTAATCCTAAAATCAGAGTTGGGCCAGGTGAAAAAGTACTGCCAGCTGGTGTAAAATGGCAAAATTATAACTAGAACCATTGAAATAGTTAGGATGAATCTAGTTGAAGGGCCTTTAGTGTTCATATCAGTGAAATATACAAAAGGCATTGCTTATCATATTTCCAGATTGACTAAATCATTGGCAACTGTCGCAGAATGGGTTATCCATCTGATTTTCATGAAATCTCAAGAAAACATCAATGTCCCTCTCACCTTGGCCATGACAGTGAGCTCTTCTTAGTCCCCGAGCAAAAGGGTATTGTTGTGTTTTTGGTGCTCTGGGCAAAAGAATGACTCTGGCCCATTCTCATCTTTTTCACTGCTCTCCACGGTACAATACAAATGTAATTATATTTATTTTGAATTCACTCCAGTACAGTAGTATTTACTCCTCCTATTTTTCTTAACAAATCTGATAATTGAGATTTTTAAAATCTATTTGTAAAGTATTATGTGTATTGTGCGTTATGCTGTAAGCCACTTGGAGTCATGTATTGAAGAGACATAAAAGCCTGTGTCATGCTTACATACGTACTGTACAATGGGCTTACGTGAATCTTACAGTTTCAGCAGTCAAGGCCATCTTGAGTAACCAGTCACTTGGTACACCTTTGAATGGTGCTACAAAAGGCAAGAAATATGTGGCACTAACAGCAGAAGTCCTTAAGTGCCCCTCACACATTCTTTCCTGGAAATCATCCCTCTGAAAGTCCTAATTTACTATTATATTTACTATTATATTACTATTATTATACACTGGAAAAGTTGGGTTAACTCTCAGAGGGATATATGCATATCTTTACAAACAGGAAATTAGGAGAGTTGAAGTTCCACTCAGCAATTTACAGATAGGTTAGAAAATACATTATCACAGTCAGCAAAATGCCACATCCCATTTTTCTGTTTCATAGCATTTTCTGTAAGAAGGGCAACTGCATCAGGAGCCTTATTGGCAGATTACTGTTAATAAATGCTTGTAGAATAACTGGGTTAAAATCACTCTTGTAAAACATTGTAAAATAGATTAGCTTGTATCTTCAGACTCAGATTTTGGCTGCATTGGGTCATAGAGTGCTATAAATTATATATATATCCCATGAATATTGCTCTGAAGGTCTGTTTCTTGTCAGCTCCATCTCCAATGAATGAGAACAGCAATTACATATATTATAAAGTGCCTTTTTGGTCTTCAGAAGATCAGCAGTCCCACCCTATTTAGAATGGGAAATAGATAAAGACCAGGTGGCCCAAGTCTAACTGCTGTTTCTCTTCCATGTTTTTGAATGAAGTGAGCCAGTATGGTATAATGGTTAAAGTGTCAGACCAGGAAAGGCTAGGGTCAAACCCATCCTCAACTGTAACATCTCAGTAGATAACTTCAAAACAGTTGCTCATTCTTAGCCTAACCTACTTCCTAGGATTGTTCTGGGAAAAAATGGAGGAGAGGGTGCTATGTATGCTACCCTGAGCTCTTGAAGGAAGGCAAGATATAAGTGTAACAATAAATAAAATATAATCAAATCAGCTTAATTTGGCTTGCTCGCCATGTTTTAGCATAGAATTTATTCCTTGCAGGAATGAAAACAAAGCATGCATTGCGACACCACATGAAGCTGCATAAAGGGATAAAGGAGTACGAATGTATGGAATGTCATCGGAAATTTGCACAGAAAGTCAACATGCTTAAACATTATAAAAGGCACACAGGTGAGCCCCATTTATAGGAGCTCAGTGGACTCTGCAGAGAGTGAGTCATATTGCCTGGAAGTTGTTGGACTTTAAATTAAAATGATGTCAGCTCATTTTTATGGCAATTATACTCCAGATATCTTCAGGAGTGAACAGTACACCTGTACACAGGCAGTTGTTCCTAGGAAATGTCCAGAGAGTTTGAGCTGCTGTATTGTTGTTATGGCTACACACACATACACACATGGTGTAAAGATTATGGTTAGCATTCTTTAACCAAATATAATTTTACCTAACATATTTTATTTTTCTTGAAATAAATATTTTTACTTTCCACTATAACATCAGAGTAAAATAATGCACAGAAATATACATAATAAATTTATACCAAAACCCAACAAATTACCGTATATACTCGCATATAAGCCAATCTTGCGTATAAGCTGACCCTTAAAAAACTGCCCCAAAATGAGGCATTTTGCAAAAACTCGCATATAGAGGGAAAAATACAGAGGGAAAAGTCGGCAGGGCAAAAGTTGCGGCTCATCGTCCATCCAGGGAGAAAGGCTGCAAAGGTCCAGGCGAGGGCTGCAAAGGTCCAGCTGACAGGGAGTGCGAGAGCCAAGACTCTCATCGCGTGAAGCCGCCACGCTAAGTCGCTGCTCCAGCGCAAATCGAGGCACGGCCACCTATAAATCAGATTTATGCGCATATAAGCTGACCCCCAAATTTGGAAAAAAAAAAAAGCGTTCTAAAGTCGGCTTATATGCGAGTATATACGGTACAAAAACAATAATAAAAGCCAAGTTTAAAGCAGTACATTTTAACATATTTGCTAAACTCCAGAAAATAGACTGAAAGAAGTAAAAAGGCTTGCTAACATAAATGGAAGAACTGATTATAAAAAGCTGAAGAATATTTGTATTTTTGAAACATGTAAGATAATTCTTCTTCCCTTTCCCCCTCAAAATTTGCTCCCCTGCCAACAAAACATTGCCAATTCTTTCTTTGCAGATAGAGATCCAGTCAAAAAAGAAAAACTGCATATCTGCAGAAATAAATGCCCTACAAAATTGAAGTTTAGGTTTATTGTCCTTAATCATGCTAAATTCAACATTGCCAGTTCAGTCCTGAGACTTGTTTCTCATGAAATCAATGAACAAGCAAAAGCAGGCTGTTATTGATATGGTATTGAGAGCAGCTTATCCCGAGTCCCAATCTTTTTTTGCCAGAACTCTTGTTCCTGTTGGATTATTTTAGTAGTAAGGAAAGGCATATCATGCTACATACAATTTTATATTTGATATAGCTCTATAAGAAACCATTGTTTTGGTACTTACCATGGTTTCTAATTAGCAGGGATCAAAGATTTCATGTGTGAACTCTGCGGAAAGACCTTTAGTGAGAGGAACACAATGGAAACCCATAAACTAATTCACACAGGTAAATGTTAGAATATTAATCCTAAAACAAAAATAAGTCTTCCTCATCTCTTACATTGTTCTGCCTTTTTTGATTCATTATTAATCAATTAATAAATGCCTGCTTCATGCATTATTATTGTAATGTGTATTCTATAATGCCTTCCTTCTTCCCTGAATTTATGCTTCTGTGAAGTATTGTATTGCACTGTTCTGCTTTGCTATTGATTATTCTTTCTAGGATTCCTGCAAGTTTAGTCCCCAACATCAGGCAAATGCCAAGTTGAGGAAGCTGTTCTGCTCCAAGAATGGAGAATACAGTCTTCCAGATGGGTGTTAAATTAATATTCCCAACGTAATCAATTAGTGCCATTCTAAGCTGAAGCTGCTAGAATTTATAATTCAGAATAGTTTACAGGGCCAGAGGTTTCCTGTTCCATTTTTTTCACCATAAACTCATTAAAAAGTGCTAAAATTGAAGTCCTCAGAAATTGAATATTAAGAAGTGTGATTACATATTAACACAAAAAGTTTTGTTTGACTACTAGTGGGAAAGCAGTGGACATGCTCAGTGTGTGATAAAAAGTATGTCACAGATTACATGCTTCAAAAGCATATCCAACTGACTCATGACAAAGTAGAAGCTCAGAATTGTCAACTCTGTGGGACAAAAGTTTCTACTAGAGCTTCAATGAGTCGTCATATGAGAAGAAAACATCCAGAGGTGAGTTAGTGGCAGATCAACAAGTAAGAATTTTTGTTGGCTTTCTCTGAGACACATAAGAAATACAAATTCTTGTTCTGGGGCACTACTAGCAATCCAATAACCCAGGTCTCTTCAACCTTGGCAACTTTACCACTTGTGGACTTCAACTCCCAGAATTCCTCAGCCAGCATCAAGTCCCCAAGTCCCCAAGTGGTAAAGTTGCCAAGGTTGGAGAGCTCTGCAACAACTCATTTGTTTTTCTGTGGTGCTTATTAAGATGCTTCTCATCTTGATAAGGTTAATACATGATGCAGTGTACTCTGCCCTTAGTTAAAGACCACATGGATCTTGGTTTTTAATTTGGGAGAAATAGAAAGCACTAATGTCTAACATTATTAATAAGTTAAAATAGAAACTCATATTTTCCTGATACACTGTAGTATTTAGGACTCCTTTGTCTGAATATTCTGATATTTTAAATTTTGTCTTGGATCACTTTTTAATAAGAAGAGAAATGTGAATGTTCAAAATATTTGATACCTATAAAAAGAACCAAATTAGAGCATTTCTTTTATTTTGGGTTTTCACAACTTTAATCCATATGCTTTGAGACCAAACGATGCAATATTTGGCTTCTACTTATAGTTCTATAGCCAGCATGGATGAAAACAATTCGAAGAGGAAAAGATCTCAAAAAGATGTTAAGCCCATGTCACACTGCACCAACGGATGGAAAGAGGATGTAAAATGGAGAGAAACACTTGCCATCCGTT
>BHFT01027790.1:0-10434 GCA_004320025.1 Laticauda laticaudata
GTGGACGGATGCTCGATGGATAGAGCATATGAAACACATATGTAATGAGTACACAACGGATGCATAGCGTTTTCCAACGGATGGCAAGCTTTTTTTTAACGTTGTACATCCTCTTTGCATCCGTAAGTGCAATGGGACCGGGCCTTAGCTCCATGCAAACCACATTGTATCAAGCTATACTTGCTGCTTGGCAGGTCTTCAAATCAAGAAGCAGAAGGGAGAATGTTTACAATATGTTGAAATTCTCACTTTTCCCCAGGCTACCTACTATATCTTTGATTAGGTTTTCAACTTTTGCCACTTATAGCTCTTAGCAGAGGATCTCATTGCCTGGTTTCTCATTTGCAATCATTCATACAAAGACCTATTCATTTTATATAACTTTAAAATTAGTTAAAACATGAAACCTGCACTGGATTTTTGTTTAACTTTGAATGGGACAATTGCTTTTCTAATAACTGATATTGTTAAGCTTTCCATGAGTAGAACATGATAAGGGGATGATGGTGTTATTATTGTGCATTCATTGCTTTTCCTGGTAATCTTTCCTCAGAACAAATACAAAGAAAAATGATTACTTAAAAAAAATCAGCTGAGTTTCAGCTGAATTGAGAGATCTTGGCTCAATTTGTTTTAATGAACATTTATTCTCAAACAGAAAAAAGTACCATCTTTCCTAGTTATATTTTAAGGATCTAGTAGGGATACATTTATGAGTCAAAATGAAAATACATGAACCATCTACGTGGGAAACCCAAACAGTTCTACCTCCTGTCATTACTTAAAAATGGAAATTTTGAGAACAAAACCTTTTGAAATGCACAAAGGAGCAGCACTAGGCAAATAAAGGAAGCAATTTCACACTTCATATTTAGCAGTCAAATATAGAAAAAGTTAAATAAATAACAGTAATGTAAAGTTATCTTTGTTTTTATTGAAAGAATCCAAAGTTCTTTTTATTCAATATCAACAGCTGATGTTTTGGCTGTAGGAACCTGTCACAGAAGCATAGCATCTTTTAGGCTGTCAACCAATCCATCCAGGGAAGTAAGGCCATTTGAAGTCCTTCCTTCAGAGAAGCAAACAAAGGATTGCACTGTAATTCTGCAAAATTACAGTCTGCTCATAGTGAGGCAAGGCCAATCTGTTTGTTAGGCTAGCCAACACAAAGCTTTGTTGAGAACAAACCTGGCATAAATAGTTTCTGGAATGCTACTCTCACGTATCTTCTTGAAGCATTGCTTTGAAAAAAATGTGAACTGTTAAGATCCAGTTAGATGAATAGTGAAAAAAGTACAAAGCAAAATCCCATCCCAATGGCCAAACTGGTTATTGTGGAACAAGCATATTGTGCATGATATGATATCAACATGAAGGATCTTCCTTTAAAAAATAAAATAAAGGAATTAGGAGTCTTCTGGTTCACATTAAGATCCTGGTGCTCTATCTGTCTCTATGTGGAAAATATCAGTTTTCTATGCTGGCTACTATACTTTTGCCAGTTGTCTTCCTTTGACATATTTTTTTCTTCAAAAAGGGAGGATTTTATGGAGCAATGGTACACAGTGGATGAACTGCATTTTCACAGCATACCCCCATTTACCACTGAATGGTGATCAAATTCAAACAAAATAGATCTGGAAGGGATCTTGGAGATCAGCTAGTCCAACCCCCTGCTCAAGCAGGAGAACCTATGCAAGAAACTCACATAGGTGGGTATCCAGTCTTTTCTTAAAATCCTCCAGTGATGAAGCACCTACAACTTCTGATGGCAAGCTGTTCGAATGGTTAATTGTCCCCTTCTATTCCCTCACATAAGTCATCTATGATGATATTGAAGAGCACTGGGCAGAGGTGGTATTCATCAGGTTCTGACAAGTTCTGCAGAACTGGTAGCGGAAATTTTGAGTAGTTCGGAGAACTGGCAAATACTGTCTCTGACTGGAGATTTTACAGTATCCTTCCCCTGCCACACCCACCAAGCCATGCCCACAAAACTGGTAGTACATTTTTTTTGAACCCCACCACTGGTACTGGGCCTAAGCAGGAACCTTGTGGTGCCCCACTGCTTAGTTTCTTCCATGATACAAAAGAATTAATATTCCAAAATATTTTAACTTGCCATGAGTTCATGAGGAGAGAAGAAATAAAATTCCAATAAGAAATAATGCTGTAATTGTTTTGCCAGTGTGAGCAGTTCCAGAGCTGAAGAGAAGGGTGAGAAGTGAAGAGTTCAGCAATGAGATGAGTGCTGGGGTTAGAGATAGCTCATTCCAACTATTTGTCCAACACTAGATGGTGCTATCATTTTGTGTTTCTCTTTGCATGTTACTTTAGCACCAAGAGAAATAAACAATGTTTACAACATTGAAATTGGGAGTGATATATATGCCAATGGTTCATAATTTGCAAGAGTAGTAACTTTGGAGATGTATCAGTGGGTGTGTGGCTTTAGGCTACATAACCAGAAAGGCTTAGAATAGAACATATGTGGTTTTTTTATAAGGTTCTAATGTTATTGGCTGAATTTTTTTATAAACACACAAAGGGGGGGAGGAGCCTGAAATGTTTGCTTAAATGTTTGCTGTTACCTACTGAAAATTATTTTTCTCATTTTTGCAGATGCTGACTCTTGAGGAAAACTCCCCTATAACTTCCTCTCAAAATTAATACTTAATGACATAGCTTAAGTTTGCCATCAATGCCTCCAAAATGTCTCCTCGGCTACATACACATTCCAGTCATAATATGCTACACATTTCTTAATGTGATTTATATGGCTCTTTTTCTTGAAGAACGTCTTGAATTGGTTGTATAGATTTGTAATATATCTCATTTCGATTCTCTCAAATTTTACACAACTTTGTGATTCAATATTATCAAAGATCCTAATGGCAGGACTTGATTGGTGGAATCCAGAGCTTTGGAAACGATGTTATTATCCAATAAAGGAAAATATTTGTAGCTCAGGGTTGACATGAGAGGTCCTTGGTGCTCTCTGAGCTTGCTTGTTTTCTTGAAGACGTTTCATTACCCAAACTAGGTGATATCATTGGTGCTTAGCAAGAAAACAAGCAAGATTTTACAATCTCTTTCAGACAATAGAAATGAATTTTTAAGGTAGGTCTTCATAAAGTTCTTTAAGATGGACATGAATCTGTGTGGAGTGAACATTATAATGAATGGAAGCAAAATCTGTAGGAGTTATATAGGGTAGGGCCAGTTCTTGTAATATTCTCACAGCTGGTCTTAGATAATCCTTTAATTGAATTAATTGCTTTATGGAGATAATAGCATTTTCAAATTAGCACATGTTGGATGACAAGCACTGAATTTGGGGGTTATTTAACCATTCAGTCTCTACTTATAGGTCAATAGAACTGTGATAATATTAGTGTCAAAGATCTGAAAGAGGATAAACACTTTTCCCAAAGCTGTGAATTCAGTTATATTAGTGAGATAAATTTTCTTGCTGACTGATTTCCAATCAGGATCCTTTATATTTGGACGAGAATAGCTCTGTTTGGGTAATATTCTCTAATTTATTTATTAATTTGATTTGCTGTATCTCTAATTTTCTACAGTAGTATATAGTCAAAATTTAACTTTCTACAGTTTTTTTTCATTACCCAAATCTCTGTCTTAACAACAGAAATTTTGGACTTGATTGTGATCGTAAATCAAGGACTACCTGTACTCTTAGAAAAAAGAAATCATATTTCCCAAGGAGAAAAAACATTAGACGATCACATAATATAGTTGGTTCTGTACAACGCCAATTTTTATGGGAGGGCAAATTATGGAATATCTTTCTAAAACTTCTAGGCACCTTTTTTAAAGTGTAAAACATCTTTTAGGTTGCAGGCCTTTAAGTTACAGGACAGGGCCCATCTGACCATTATCTTTTCTAAAGAACAAAGTAATGTACTGTATAAAGGATCCTTATTTGGGGATTTCTTTCTAGTCCTTTAATCTCCTGCTTGAAAGAGCCCTTTCTCTGCTTCACAACTAATGCTCAAATGACCCAGGTTTGAATGGCCTTCATTAAATCATGGTTTGGAACCAAATCCTGTCCGTGCTGTAATGATAATATGAAAACCTTTGTAGACTAAAAGTACATTATACCAAGAGTGTCATGTATAAGCAACCCCTGTGCCTTTGTAATGTGCCCAGCTCCCCAGGCATTTCAAGAATATATGAAATGAAACTTCTGCACTTTTCCCCACACTAATTGAATTTCAGTGCATAACATTTACCGACATTAAGAGACAGACAATATAATTACCTTCTTTTTTTCTACTCTCAGTTATTCCTCACTCTCTATTTTAAAACTCATTGTATTGTGTCTTTTTATAGGAGTTTGAATAAATCTTTTGTTAACTTATGAAATATTATTCCAAGGACACAAAGAACACAGGAATAAAAGCTTTCAAGAGATACTTGAGGTTTTCTGAATTTCTCTTTATGGTTTTATTAAAAATAATGTGGACTTCTTTACGTAAGTTTTCTAGCATTTCTCCCTTGAAAGAGAATTGACTTTGCTACCAGGACTGACAAATATTTTTGATAGGCAATGAAGACTTATCACTCTGTCTTTTGACCTTTTCCACACTGACCTGCAATGAAAAATTCAGCAAATGCTCAACACACTTACTTTTTAATTTTTTTTTCAAAGTATGAAAATATACAGGACAAATGGCTTAGCAAATACAGTTGGGACTCGTACCTGATCACTAAAACCCTGTGACTGTGAATCCTAAACCTCACTTCCCATTTGGTCATGATGCAAATCCTTTGAGCAACATTACAAGACTGCGACTTGCGATTTTACTTTCGCATTCTCCATTAATTCTTGGAAGCTGGTTGTGAAGCACTCAAATGGTGATCATGTGACCACAGGACACTATGATGGGTTGTAAAGTTGTGCCAGTTGAAAAGTGTTTAAATGGTGATCATAGGACTTCAGGGTGCTGCAATGGTACCAAATGGGAAGATCACAAAGCTTTTATTTTTCTTCATGGCATTGTACATTTGAATGTTATGAAATAATAATAGTATGTGGCAATGACCTTGGGAAACGACCCAGAGACTCTGCTAAGAGAATGGTCAGAAAAGAGACTATTATTAGTTTACAGCTGGATAGTGGGAGGCACAAGAGGCTCACAGGACACTTTCCTTAATTTCCCATGGTATAAAGAAGAAAGGTACTTTCAGACATGCAAGATTCTATTAATGTAGCCTTACTGTAAAGTAGAATAAGGTACTAACAAGGCTGACATTAAACAAGTAAGCAAGGACTATCTGTCCCTACTTATAATACTAAATTCTGATTTCTTAGCTAAAGCTTGTTGATTGCTTAGATTGGGCATAATGCTAAGTCTTAATCAGGTATGAAGCAATGCCAAAAACAAATTAATAAACTACATTGTGGTTTTAATGGGATAAAATAGTTTACAGTGCAGAATTGTACTTGGTGAGCTCCTGTTACCTATCTCAGCTCCTGTCTTTTAAATATGAGCCAGCAGTGGGCAGCAGCTGCCAAAATAGCCAACACAGTTCTAGGCTGCATAAACAGAGGGATAGAATCAAGATCATGCGAAGTGTTGATACGATTTTATAATTTTGTAAGGCCACACTTGGAATACTGCATCCAGTTTTGGTTGCCATGATGTAAAAAAGATGTTGAGACTCTAGAGAGATTGCAGGGAAGAGCAGCAAAGATGATTGTTTGGATGATTTACTGGATGCAAATAAAGAACACTTGCTGGAATTGGGTATGTCTAGTTGGATAAAAAGAAGGACTAGGGGTGACATGATAGCAGTTTTCCAGTGTCTCAGAAGCTGCCAGAAAGAAGAAGGAGTCAAGCTATTTTCCAAAGCACCTGAGGACAGGACAAGAAGCAGTGGGTGGAAATGAATCAAGGAGAGTAGCAACCTAGAACTAAGGAGAAATTTCCTGACAGCTAGAACAATTAATCAGTAGAACAACTTGCCTCCAGAAGTTGTAAATGCTCCAACACTGGAAGTTTTAAAAAAGATATTGGATAACCATTTGCCTGAAATGCTATAGGGTTTCTTGCCTAAGCAGGGGGTTGGACTAGAAGACCTCCAAGGTCCCTTCCAACTCTATTCTATTCTATTCTATTCTATTCTATTCTATTCTACCAACCTAGCAGTTGAAGAGCATGCAAATGAAAGTAGATAAATAGGTACTGCTTTGGCAGGAAGGTTATTGCATTCCATATTTTCATGCTGGCCATATGATGATGGAAATGTCTCTCAGATAACCCAGACTTCTTTGACTGAGAATTAGAAATGTGATCCCCTTGAGTCAGTAACACCTGTCAGGGGAAACCTTTAAATCTTTTCTTTTCTCTTGGTGAACAGTAAAGTTGCCCATGAATGTGGTTTTAGGGAATAATTCTTGAATGTAACAAGTAATTATGATATCTATATTTCTAATAAATACAGCTGAAAGTTAAAAGTTGAATTCCTATCTCTTTAACAAGTGCAACCTCAACATGTCTGAATGACTGAGGAAAAGTGCCCTACATCGTTGGACTACTTTAATCTTATAAATGACATTATTTGAAGAGTATTGTTTAATAAAAAATGGAATCATTCATAAATTATGTATTTCAATTAATTTTTATGGGGGTAATCAAGAAAGATCTGGGATCAATATTGTGAAGGTAAATGTTAAATTGTGTAGCCACTTGATGGTCATCTGGGAGCCAATATACTCTCTAGAGGCAATTGACTCAAAGTAGAGTAAATGCAAAAAAAATATTATTGAATAAACATTAAAGGAGTTAAAGAAGAAGATATATCAATCTACATCACTTCATGAATCTTTGGATCTGCACCAAAATTCCATGTGCCTGAGACTTTGCCATTTTTTAAATATTTTTCTTAATGGATAGGAAACATAAACAAAACCTGGAGATGATTTGATTATATAACTCATCACTGACTTGATCACAACTTCAAAGTTATTTTAAGGAAGGTAACACCTTGTAGTGGTCTGATGATACCTTGTCCATAAGTTTGGAACCAGAAAAGTGACCTGTCAAAGTATTATTTTATCAGAAATGTACAAGACAGCCATTCGCTTTCATCACTGCAAATGTTAAACTGGAGGACATATGTTCTATTCATTTTAATTGCCACAAGTAGGAATATAGCTAAAGGTTCAAAAGCAAGAGTGATTTGCAGTACAATGATGCAATTCACAAAGCTTGTTAAATAATTCTAAGGGCTCATGTGGAGGACTTCACAATACAAAATTGCTAAATAATGTACAAGTTGCTAAGATACCCTTTTTGAATAGGTATAATCATAGGTGTGGAAAAAAAAGTCACCCACGTCACTCTCCTCATCAATGTTCTGCAATGCTACTACATAAATCTAGCTTCTTTTATATAATGGGTTCAATCTATTGATTGTTTACATCCCTGGTACACAATTTGAGACTCCAAGGCTGCATGTGGTCGCTGAATCCCATGGAGCAGCACCCTTTGAACATCTCCAAAATGTATAATTTTCATCTTATAAAAGGAGAAAATTATACAGGATATGAGGATTAGTCATATCAATTGCACTATTTTAAATCAATTTCAGTCTACTTGTAAATAAAATTAAATTTAGATAATTGTCCTACCTCAATCTATATTTTAGTTTGTGGTCCAGCTTAGAACTTAAAGGCCAAAGCATATTATCAGTATAAAAAAGCTGCACTACTCTGCACTACATGATATATTAATTTATGGTGGCTGAAGAATTCTGGGAGTTGAACTCCACATGTCTCAGCCTTGCCAAGTTCATTAAGTTCTGCTCTAGGTTCTTGAAGTAGATAATATACAAATGATATGTCTTGAACAATTACAGTAGCTTGGAAATGCACATTCAAAATGCTACATGTCTAGATGTATTTATTTGCATTTGATTCTAGGGGTCCTTTTTTAAAAAACAAAGCCAAGGAAAAGTTTTTGCATGAAGTGAAAATGCATTTCAGTGTGTATGATGAATATTTGCTGCCAACAGAGGCTTGTTAACATCGTCAGACTGAAACATCACCGTGCCAATTCAGTGGCAAAATAAAATTAAGACACTTTATTAGACTGTGCAGAGCATACAAAAATGTTGATGTGAAAGTGAGGCTCCTTGGCATTCCTTCTACAACATTAAAATAGATAGCTGGTGAAGGGTAACATTTGAAATACACATGGAATGGATTTTTCTTTGCCAAGCATTACAATCAGTAATGCAATTTATGAGTCTACAAGCTGTCATGATACAACATAATTTTACAAATCTGTTAAATCTTTCTACATTTCAAATAAATATTTTCTATTGCATTGTCTCAGTCCTTCTCCCTCCTCTAGCATACTAAATGGGGACCTTTATAACAATCAATGCCCATTGCCAATGGACTGGTTCACCTTGTTATAATACTTCTTGAACAAATAAAACATCAGTGATCCTGTCAGTCTTCAAGATTTTCTTCCTTTGCTTTGCATCTTTCGGTTGTCATAAGTAACGGGGGGAGAAGGGGTGAATGGTTATGGGAAGTGAGCTGGAGGTGTTATGAACCAGAGCTGTATAAATTGGGGGGGGGGGGTACATTCTTGCTTAGGTTTCTACTCTATGCTATGTGCAGTTGCAACTCTTTATTAAACTATGTCAAAGCCAATGGACAGAAGCCTCATCACCACCTGGAGATGCCCACATGATGACATATACAACTTTTAATTGGATGAACCAATTGAACTATTGGGGGTGGGAATGTTGCCATTACTTTGTATATGTGATTTACACGCCCATTTTCTCAGATTCAGAATTCTTTTGTTGCTACCACTTGATTTCCAGTAAAAGATATCTTTTCTCTGATTAAAGGAGTTTAAATCTAAGTATACTACAAGCTAACAGTTGAATTGTAAGACTGGGGATTGTTATAAAATTCAGAATGTTGCTGATTTTGCGAGATGTTTGTGGTTGAATAAAAGTTGGATTGGAAAGAATAAAGATGACGAGAATTGAAGGTGAACAAGAGCATTGCAAGCCTTGTAATTTTTTTCTGTTTTTCTGTTTATTGCATTGTGACTAAACAGAGTTAATCAGATAGTACTTACCTGAATGAATGAATGAATATTTACCTGAGAGAAAGAATATAGAAAGTCAGTCAATAGCCATTAGAACTTTTCCTTAGTTGGTGAGCATCTTTGGAGCATCTTTGCAGATAGCAACAGCAATAGCATTTAAACTTATATACCATTTCATAGTGCCCTACAGCCCTCTCTAAGTGGTTTTACAGAGTCAGCATATTGCCCTCAACAATCTGGGTCCTTATTTTACTGACCTCAGAAGGATAGAAGGCTGAGTCAACCTTGAGCTGGTGAGACTCGAACTGATGAACTGCTAGCAGCCAGCAGTCAGCAGAAGTAGCTGCAATACTACTTTCATGGTTACACTGCACCACCATGACTCCAAGCAAAACAATTCTGTAAAAGTTGCAGGAGCAGAGAAAGACAGTGGACATGATGTCTCTGAGTTAACATGATAGATATAGTTGCCTGCTGACCACCAGTAACATGCAGTAGGATGATAGAACCAGATCTAACATGGCAAAGTTCTATGGAGGTCTAGTGTTTACAACTTTTACAACTGTTAGAAAAACAGAGTTAGAAGGGACTTTGGAGGTCTTCTAGTCTGCCCCTGCTTTGGCAGGTACCCCCATACCATTTCAGACAAATGGTTATCCAATCTTTTCTTAAAAATTTCCAGTGTTGGAGCATTCACAGCCTCTGGAGGCAAGTTGTTCCGCTGATTTGTTCTGTCAGGAAATAACTCCTTAGTTCTAAGTTGCTTCTCTCTTTGATTAAGTTTCCACCCATTGCTTCTTGTCCTACCCTCAAGTGATTTGGAGAATAGCTTCACTCTCTCTTCTTTATGACAGCCCCTGAGATATTGGAACACTGCTATCATGTCACCCTTAGTCCTTCTTTTCATCAGACTAGACATATCCAGATCCAGTAACTGTTCTTTATATGTTTTAGCTTCCAGTCCCCTGATCATCTTTGTAGCTCTTATCTGCACTCTTTCTTGAGAACTTTGTACTTTGAAGAAAATACATAATGATAAATTACATATATAATACGTATTATATACGTATTATATAATTAGTGGTATTAGTGGCAAAAGGAGCATGCTCAAGGAGAGGATCTGTCAGGTGATGCTCCATTCAAAATCCAAGAAAGGAATACTTAGACTCATTTAATCAGAGAAAAGATATCTTTTACTGGAAATCAAGTGGTAGCAAAAAAAGAATTCTGAATCTGAGAAAATGGGCACGTAAATCACATATACAAAGTAATGGCAACGTTCCCACCCCCAATAGTTCATTTGGTTCATCCAATTAAAAGTTGTGTATATCAT
>BHFT01027790.1:10590-28028 GCA_004320025.1 Laticauda laticaudata
CCCCCCCCCCCCAGTTTAAACAGCTCTGGTTCATAACACCTCCAGCTCAATTCCCATAACCATTCCCCCCTCCTTCCCCCGTTACTTATGACAGCCGAAAGATGCAAAGCAAAGGGAGAAAATCTTGAAGGCTGACAGTACCCATGAAAATCTAAGAAAATATACACACATACACACACCTATACACACAAACGCACACACACACCAGGTTTCTTGAAGAAATTTAGCTTCAATCTCCTATTATTTCTAGTTATTCCTAACATATACTTGTATACTTCTCTTGCCCAATCATCTTCAAAATTTATGCCATTATTTTTCAATCAAATAAACTTCCAGGTTTGTAGAAAATTCAGTTACTACAACTACTCTAATAAAAGCTGTAACTATAGATTTTGATCTGCACTGCATTTCTTTCTTAGAGTTATTTTGCCAATAGTGCTAATATCCATTGTGCAAATCTGAGTGTGTTAAATTTCCTGTCTTTTTCTCAACGTTTTTCCTTCTGATTGAAAAATTTGCCCATTCTCGGTTCTCTGATGTTAAGTGAAGGATATTCCCTGATGGACTCCTTCCCCAGGTATTACCCCCCCCCAAGACAGTTTCAACCATAACAATACAAGAGAACACAACATATACAAAGTCAATGTTAACCGCTCCAAACTTGATTGCAGAAAGTACAACTTGAACAACAGAGTGGACAGTGCCTGGAATGCACTACCTGACGCTGTAGTTACATCCTCATAACCCCACTCCTTTAACCTCAAACTATCCACTACTGACCTCACCCCATTCCTAAGAGGTCTGTAAGGGGTGTGCATAACTGCACCATTATGCCTCCCATCCCTGTCCTATTGTCCCCATTTAATCGTACCTATTTTCTGTATTCTTACTCATGTTTATTCTTATACTTTATACTTATTATTTTATAAGTGATTCACAAATCAAATAAATAAATAAAAATAAGTAAATTATGTTCATGAGAATTTGGGAAAGGGAGAGCTGTCTCAGATATTTTTACAAAATTTCTTGGCCTAATTTCCTTTGTTCATTCATTGGCTAGATAGCAGATCTGTCCTCTGTTGTTAATATGATCCAATTTATTTAGCATTTATTAAAGCTATAGTCCAATTGTATGTATTAATTAACTGTCAAATATTAAAATATTGTTCAGCATAAGGAAGTGAGAAAGAAATTATCAGGGTTCTGGCATTGGGATTATGACAATTTGCAAACTTGCCATGGCCAACTTAGTGTAGGACAACTCGACATGGCCAAACAGGACAACTCACTGTAGGACAAGAATTAATATCAAAAAACTGATGGAATAGAGTCACTAATGAAAGGATGCAAAAGGAAAGACAGAATGAAATGTGAATGGAAAAAATTAAAATATTTTGAAAAAATTATTTTAAATAATTAAATAATTAAATGTTCAAATTGTCTCATTTGGCCATGGCAAGTTGTCCTGTGGTAAGTTGACTGTGGAGAGTTGACAATGGCAAATTGTCTGTGATGAGTTGGCCACAGCAACTTGGTTTTGGCATTCCGCCTGCCATTAGTGTGCATAGAGTTGAAATGTTTTTACAGGCCGAGTTAATGATACTTTGAAATAAAACCATCTGCTTTCCTGCTCAGGAATCTCTAGTCCCTAAAAGACTCTAGTACCAAGTTGCAAAGAAATGCTTACAAATAAAATAGATAAGATGGAGGAGGTATTGACCCAGAAGGTGATATTCAGAAAGTTCTAGAGAACCGGTAGTGGAAATTTTGAGTACTTTAGAGAACCGGAAAATACCACCTCTGACTGGAGATTTTACAGTATCCTTCCGCTGCCACGCCCACCAAGCCACACCCACATTACCTGTAGCAAAAAATATTGAATCCCACCACTGTCTTGACCTACTCTGACACTACCTTGTGACAATGCTCACTGATGAGGTCTGCATGATGTTTCTTCTAGTGATTTGTGAATAAGATAACATGCTTCTATAATTTGTTCATGACAATATATTTTTTAAAAAATCTATAAAAGGAGGTCTGCTTCAGACTGGGCTGTGTCCATTTGGAGCTTGCTTCTTATTTGCAAATAAAAGTTCTTTTTCCTACCCACCTATCTGTTATCATTAAATTGGGCTAGCCTCCCATATTAAAGGATCAGACTTTTTAGGACAACACTGTCATTCTTTATTCATTAAACAATCCCTGTGGCACTCCCTAAACTATAAACTTTGGACTTGACCCTGTATCCCGAGACAACACCAACCTGAACTGATCATGAAGAAAGGAGGAAAAGTATTTTAGTTTGCAGTAATTCACTCTCAGTCCCTTAAGCCCCTGTCACACAGCACCAATGGATGGAAAGAGGATGTAAAATGGAGAGAAACACTTGCCATCCGTTGGTAATGAAAAATAATAAACTCTACATAAGCGCATTTCACAGTAATAGATTTTAATGTAACAGAAACATAATCAAAACATGAAAAGTATTATGTATTCTTGGTTTCTAACTACATTAAAGCATTAATAATCAACTAACTCATTAGAGAAAGAGGACTAAAGTCGATATTATACCACTAAAGTATTCCACCTAAATAGTCATTGAGATACACTAACAAAAACTCGTCATTCTTAATAAGTCGTGGAGACATAAGAACAACACATCAGGTGCTGTCATTTATCATAATTGATTAATTCTGGCAAAATAAGAATAGGAGGAGGTAAGAAAGGATTAATTTATTACAGAATAGGATAGTATCGTGCATCTGGGCTGTAAAAATAAATATTGTTGAAAACCTCAATTCAATGAAGATGGAGAAAGAACGACATCCACAGGAATAGATTGCTAATAGAAAGACAACAAAAAGGCGTGAGATCATACAGCATGGTCTACCGACCAAGGATATTCATATTTGGCCTTGTGGATCATATTATCATTCCCATATACGTAGTCATTGAGTTGGAGTGAGAAAGACCTGCCCATAACGAACTCTCCAGGCCATGAGCAGATCGAGCACCTACCTGGTACTACTATGGGATGGAATTATAAGATCAGCAATGTCTATTGTATACCAAAGGAAATCATTAATACATATCTTCTTACAATGCTCCTTCTCTAATGACGATTATGTGTGGTTGCCCACCTGTCTCCATTAGTCCTAGTTTTAAGCGCTTAGATAATGATAAGATGTCTCAATTACTGATAAGTCTGTTCCAACATATATATTGTTTGGACTCTCGCCCAATTTGCACACCACATATTGCAGCTGAATGCCTAATTGCTAAAAATCAAGACTTGATTACTCCCTAAATACTGAATTAAAGGCCATGACAAGGAAAATTTTAAAAAGGGACTGCTTATCATTATTCTTGTCTATTTAATTTCTATATTCTATAGCTATTTTATCGGTCAGCTATATCTATTCTATATCTAAAATATTAATTTGATATTACTAAAGTATTAGGATAAATATTAATAGGATTAACAGGATAGAGTTACTCTCAATAATAATAGGATATATGTAATTATTAATTTTTATAGGAATGATAATAGTTGAGATATGTTAGGAATACATTAATAATACTAAAATAATGATTAGAGCAAGAAGCTCATTTATAGTCGCTAAAAATAAGGATCTAAATGCATCATTAAGTATTAGACTAAGATCGATATATAGGGCGTAGTTTCGAACGGACCAAGGACAAAGACAAATGACACGGGATAGACAGGAAAACAACATGGCAATAGAGATATTGAGAACACTCAGATGTAATTTTTGTCCTGGCTATTAGAAGGTTTAGAACATTTAGATAGCAAGTGTATAAAATTAATGAGTGTGGGTATGGTTATGGATCTCCTGAATAGTTATTTTTTTTTGTTAAAAAAATTGCTGTTGCTCCGATATTTTTGCATAAGCTTCTCCACTTTCACAACATTATTGCATGTTCTTTCTTATTTCAAGCTTCTGAGACAAAGTACCTCATAATTTCCTGTTTTCTCTATACTATTGTAGAAGGGCTCTGTTCCTGAGACTTCTTTATTATAATAGTGAGTGAATATGTATCGAACAAGTCTGGAGAGGGATAAATCCTCCTTATGTTGTAATCTAGTGAAATTGGTGTAATTTTATGTATCTTGATATGCTTTTCATTCTTGCTGCTAGATGCTGATATATATGACCCACTGGAACAATTTGCATCTTCGCCCTATATTGCTGTCACTTAGGAGGTTTAACTATTCGACATGGCTGGCAACGTTAACTATGCACTGAAAGAACATTAATTCTTTCTTATGTCTAGTTACTACTATGACCGATCAAGACGCCCCAATCATTGAAGCATCGGATTTTGACGCGAAGTTAAGGACAGATAGGCGTCGAGGGAAATGCTAGTGCCCAACAACGTAAAGAGAAAAAAAAAGGGAATTGCAAAGAGCAGTTATCCTTATCACGTACCAATTACAAGTATACCTGTGACTGCTGAATCTTCTGAATGGTTTAAATCAAGCATGTTAAGGGTTTCAGAATTTTCTTTACGCTTTAACGCAATTTCGACGTACACATGAATATGACAATTGTACCGGATATCTCTGGTTCAATTAACGATACTACACATCCACAACACAATCAGTTTTTTGCCATCGCCAGTGAGGATTGTGCCTAATTTATCGACTTTTCCACATTTTTCTTATTTAATTTACAATAAAAATATATACAAAATATAGTAGCAAAAATGCCATTGAGTAAAAATGTTGGCTACACAGATAATATTACTCTATCGCTCATTCCGAACTCCTAAAGCCGACAACCCATTTACGTGGACTCCAACTGCAGTAAATAGCGAGAGAGAGAAAAGTAATTGTTTCTTCACAACGCAACGATAAATACTCGGAAGAGAATCGAATACTTTACAGTTTGTCCGGCCAATGACATTCAGACATCTATCTTTACAGTTCAAATAGTTGCTACGTACCAGAAACACCTTCAAATTAGCATGGTATGGGAGAATCAACCTAGAGTTTTTAGTCAAAGTCAGTGGTATGTTCAGACAGTTCTTTAATAAACTAATGTGGAACAGGAGTGGACTACATGAGAATTTTTGAGTAACTCTTACAGATTGAACTGACGACAGAGAAGTATAATACAATTACGTATAATTGAGAAGTTCCCGATGCTTTTTTGATTTTGGTGTGATTTGGTCAATGTTTATCTGGTAGTATTCAAAAAGACCTTATCCGTCACCTTCTTCTCTTGTCTATCCAGCGTTTCTAGCTTTACTCCCTTTCCCAGTAATAAACGAAAAAACCACACACACACCAAAAAAAAAAAAAAAAAAAAAAATACCTATTACCTGATATGGTGTTTTGGGGAAGGCTCACTCTTTTTATCTGGCAGAATGGTTTTTTATGAGTCTTGGAGTCCGAAGGCATATCTTAGAATGCTTTTAGTGATGTAACTGCTTAGGGTTAAGATCTTGCGAGCTGTGTTATCCATTCTTCATTTTAACTAATGAGTGGAATGTTTATGTGTTTCTCCCATGGAGTCTCGTTTTGTATGGGTACAATGAAGTCTGTCCGTCCAGACAAGTCCTACTTTTAAATGGAGTAAACGACCAGTACTACTGATGTACACCACAATTGTTACAGCTACCATAAGTTGAATAGGCAATAGGTCACAGCCCAATTATCTCTCTTCTGATAAATTTATATTAGAACATTACGCGGACCAAATATTGTCCGCACATATCGTGAGTATAGTCACTCATCACAAGCCACTATGGTTTGTGGAATCTCGTGGGTTGGAGCTTAAGACCCTGGGTGGAGCCCATGTAACTTCTGCGAACTCGCGGTTCCCAAACAGTTTGAGGTAAAGCTGGGAGCACCCTGAAAGTTGTGAAATTGATGCATTAGGAACCCATGGTTTAACCTGGATAGATATGTAAAAATAAACAGTTAACGCTCATGTTTTTGCAGATGGGATTTTCAGACAAGCGTACTGAAATGTACCTGGTTTGCGAAAACAATCCAGTTACTCAATACCGCTTCGGAAGCAAATACCTGTATTCCCCTACTTTCAGGTAGTCTCCACTGTAAAATCCATGGAGATGATCCTTTCATTGGAGCTGGCTAGTAGCCTACGGCCACATTTTGTAGTAAGCATTGCTGGTATTACCAGGAGGGACGTTTGGCTGAGGCCACAGATTAGGACAACTAGCTTACATAAGTCTCATGTCCTTCTTTTCAAGGTCGGACCACCAAAATTGCCTTTTAACAAAGTGTAGGTTTTATTTTACGAATCAAAATGACCAGGGGACTTTAGAGAATATGAGCTTGCTTGTAATCATTTGGTCTTCTCAGCTTTCAGCTAGGCACAAAGCTAATTTAGCCCCAGCCCATGCCAATACTCCATGCTCTACCATAACAGTATACTTTGAGTGAGCAAGAAACCAATTCATCAAGTTTTAGATTAACAATCTCTGTATGTCTAGCAGTCAACATCAATTTGATAAAGTCGTTAACACTGCTTCTTCTTACTAGGCCTCTGGTAACCATTGGAGCTGCCAATTGGGTTGTTTGAGGAACAATCGCCGTAAGCATTGCTTGGCGAGAGCTAATTGCAATATCGTTGAGGTTTATCCACGATAAAAGCATCCACTCATGAAGGTTCCTCCCACCCTGTGAATGTACTTCAATTGAAAATGAAAAAGCACTTAAAGTCCTGTGCCCAGTTGAACATTTGCTTGGGAGACAGCTTTCGCGCGAGGCATTTTTTCTAAGCCTCCAAATTTCTTTATGACTTCTGTCCATCACTCTAATGGGTGTTTTGCAATTCTAGAGCAAAATCGGGCTCCAGGGTTTAACCAGAGGCCCCAAAGCTTTCCTTTTCCGCAGATGGGCGCATCTTACCTTTTGGGTTTCAAGGTAGTTTTTCGGGTTACAGTTATAAATCGCTGACACAGTTTGCAGAGTCACCCATTGTTGCTCTTTAGGTACAACCACCCCACTGCTTTCAATGATTGCAATCGGCTTGGATTACAAAGGAGCACTCCATCGTCCACGCGAACTACTCCATTAGTGGTTTACCCTAGGCTTTTGGTTTCACCCTTCCTTTGGTCTTTAGGAGATTTGCGTAGAGGCACTGCCTATGCTTCGCAAAAGCAGGGATTAACATTAATGGTAAAGAATTAGCAGTATACCACTCCCGAAGGAACAATAGTTTGAAGGGTTTCGTTTTCAACCAACACCTTGCCTCTTGTATAAGTGTTTATGCTCAACACCGTGATTGATCATTTTGCAATGAATACTGAAGCGGGCCTGCCTGGAGGCCAAAGTGGAAGAACGTCTGAATTGGATTTAACATTACGCCCAGTTGGGCAGATTAAAAGAGCAGTTTCTAATCTACTGTGTCTTAATTTGAGCACCGCATGTAGTATGGCTCCCTCAAGTAGAGTTTTGAAAAAAGATCTTCCGCTTTGGCAACGTGGCCCGCCAGGCATGGTTCCTTGCATCATATGTCAAGGGGATTCAAGGGGGTAGCAGCGTTACGTCTGCCTCACTGAAATATCTGAGATTTGCTCAGATTTCTATTAGAGTCAAGGTCACATAAAACGAGAGAGAGCTCAGCATCTCTTCTTGCTTCACGGAACAGATAACTGGGGACTTGCTACCATCTCGGGTCTAGTTAGGTTGGATGAAACCACTTACGAAAATTCTTATTGATAAATGACCAAGCTCTTCTAGCTGTCGCCAAGGTGTCCATCTGAGTACAGGTTTTTTGGTTTTGGGAGTTTCACAAGGCGCCGGGTAAAATTTCAATGCTACAATCTATTGAGACACGATGGGGTGGAAGCTGCATACTGCGACGGCCCTTTTCACTGAAATATTCTTCTTTAAGTCCAGATAATTCCTCCGTAATTTTCTTCTCACCCGTCCCTTCAGGTTCTTGGTGCCAAGTGGAGCGGCCAATTTAGTGGGTTATTTGCTTGAGTTTCAGTTTGAGAATTGCCCTTCCGCTTCTGGCATCGGTCAGTACGTATGCGTAGATGACCGTCCGTCCTCCAATGACGTGGGGGTTCCCATCTTCGCAGAGCCAGGTGGCATTATTTATAGGGCCGCTCCATCCTGCAGGAGCCACAATAAACCACAAGTCTCTCTACCCTGCCTTCTCCATTCGTCATTTCTATTGGTTCCATTCATGAAATTTGTGCAGGGCCCCCAGCTTAACCCGAATCCATGCCGTTGGCAACAGAAGCTATAAGGTGTTTTTAAAGTCTTTAGCCATTAATTCCCAGCCATTTCTCTCTAGTACCGGAATCTGAGGCTTGATTAATGCACGCTTTGTGGCACCAGAGTCTAACATGAGGCCCAGCATTTCCCCTTTGGGTTTCCAATGTGGGTACCTTAATCTCACTGGAATGGTGCATAAGCGACGCCCTTGTTTGTTTACTTTACCAGTTAGTGCGTGCTTCTGATTCTGATTCACTCTCTTTCAGAGGAAGTTTGGAGGTTTTCCAGATCATCTCCTTTTGTTTGATTTGGGCGCGATCTCTTTACAACCTCCTTTGTCGCTTTAAAGCGCGGTTTGCGGTGAGGCTTCGCTGCGGGTTTTCTTTTTCAGGTTTTATATTCTTCCTCCTCGACTGGTGCCCCCCGTTTGGTTCTACCACTTGGCACAAGCAATCTGGGCAGCCCGGTGACCTTCCTTTCGCCACATCAGAAGCAGAGTAGTTGGTTCTTGGGTTGTTGCTTGCCATTCCTCCCTTTTTGAGGTTTTATAGGCTTCTCAAGGGCTGGTGGGAGATGAACTTGCCTGCCAACAAAGGCCCCCGCTGGTATCTGTTTCAGGGTTCGATTCAGATTTCCCTCCACTGCCAGCCAATGTCCACAGTGCTTAGCTCAATAATGTGGGTCGCTCGGGTTCTGGCAAAGCTTGAATCATACGCAATCTTCAATTTGAACCCAGTCTTTAAAAGCTTCTATCGGGCTCCTGGGGAGCAGCCTCGAATAATGACATGACAGCTCTCTAAATTCTCGGTGTAGTCCGGCCGCACATGATCTTGCCCCTTGATTTTAATGGTCTTACATCCACCGTATCTGGCGCTTTACACTTCAGCAAGTGGGGTCTTCAACCTGGCCATTCTAGCGCAAGTCATGAACAGATGCATAATTCCTGACAGCTAAGGGGCACCTATTAATTGATGCAAAGTCACGCATCCACTTTGCAGCTGTTCCATATCCAGAGTGTGGTAACAATGACAAAAAATTTCCCTAAACCTTAATTTTTTTGGGGGGGGGATGCTCTTCTGAGGAAATCCTCGGATCCCATATTCTTCGCACATATGACTTCCAGAGCCCTTGTGCCCAGGAAGAATGCGTAACTCCTTGGGATATTTCTCTGCCAATTATTTCTTCAACCAGATGCTGTAAAAATCGGCAGCCTTTGAGTTCTCATCTTGCTGGAATTAACCTGCACATTGGGGCCATATGCCTGCTGCTAGGTCCTGTTTGCGCTTGCCCAGTAAGTTGTTGATGGGGACGTGGCTGTTTCTGACCTTCTTCTGGCTGGGGCGCTGCCTGCCCCCTCCTCTCCTCATACCTTGTTGTTCAGGGTAATGAGGGTTTCTCAAGTCTCCCCCCCGATAGCTTGCAATCTTAGAAGATGGCCTGGCTTGAGTTAGTTAATAAAAACTGCCTTTCTTCTCCTTTCTCCTACAAAGCCTCATGGCTCCTACATCTTTCATAGGCTGAAAGGTATTTTGGTGGCACTGGAGGAGGATTTTTCCTTTAGGACTGCAGCTTCCATCCGAACTCTAGGGACCATTTGGGTTTTACAGTGGTTTTTTCGCCCCACAGATTTACGGTTTGCTACCAAAAAATGTGCGAGTTTGCCCGACTGCTTCCTCTAGGCAGCAGAAGAATCTTGTCCTCAGGCAGTTGCTCCCAGGGTCTTGCCTTGACACTGGACTCGGAATTTTGACGATTGTGTTCAGACCCCTCGGGAAGCACCAAATACATTTAAATAGAGTGATACCAGCGATAGCAGGGTGGGCGGTGGTAAAGATAGGGGTATTTCAGCATTAGGATGTTCCAGAGGTGCTCGCATTCAAAATCGCAAGAAGCAGAATCTTAAGAAGCTCGGCTATTTTCAGAGAAAAGATATCTTTGACCTGGAAATCCAAGTTGGTAAGCACAACAGAATAGAAGTCGATGGTTCTGATCTCAGAAGAAAAATGGGGCGAGCATAAATGCACATTATCACACCAGAGCTAATAGTAGAGTTCCCTGACCGCGCCCTAATAGTCTCAAATTGGTTCATCCAATTAACAAGTTGTGTATTATCATCAAAATGTTGGGCATCTCGCCAGGTGGCTGATGCGGCTTCTGGTTATTCGAATTTGAATAGTATTGATAAGAGCTTGCACAACGTCTGTTAATGGCGATAGAATAGAAACCTATAGCAAGAATGTAGAACCCACTTCCCTCTGCCCCAGTTTCAAACAGAGTTGGTTCTATAACACGCTCCAGCTTGCAAATTTCCCATGACCATGTTTCTCCTTGAAACATACCTGTGCTTAAGGCCCCTCAAATCTTGTCCCCGAAGTGTACTTATGACAGCCGAAAGATGTAAAGCAAAGGGACGAAAATCTTGAAGGCTGACGAGTACCTTGATGCTCTAGGTGGCCGATTTACACCAATGAAAATCTAGCGCGAGAAGATATACCAATAGCACACACGCGGGTGAAGCACAGGCACAAACGCACGCACAGTCCACCATACGGTCCAGATCCCTAATTCTTGTGAATAGAAGAACGGTTTCTTGACGCAGAAATTTAGCCTTCATCTACTCACTATTCAAATATATCTTAGTTATTCTTAAACATCCTAACTATTGTATAACTACGTTCGTCTGTCCCACATCAATACCTTCAAATTATTTGTCCATTATTTTTTTCAATCAAGTAAACTCGTCCACAGGTTTTGTGACGATTTGGAATATTCAGTTTACCTCACAACTAAACTTGTCTGAGAATGATACAAGATGTGTAACTACTCAGAGTTTTGATCCACTGCACTGCATTTCTTCTTAGAGAGGTTATTTTTAAAGACCAATAGTGCTAATAGATCACATTGCTGCAGCAATCTTGAGTGTGTTTAAATGATTATCCTGGGTCTTTTTTATCACTGATTTTTCCTTTGATTCCCGATTAAAATTTTGCCCCATTTTTCTTTCGGCATTTCGTTTGTACTCTCATGAGTGTTAAGTGAACGGATGATTTCCTCTGATGGAAACAGCTCCTTGCCCAGGTAATTACCAGAGCCAGTCCAGATGTCGTCTCTCTGCCGAGACAAAGACAATGTATTCCACCATCAACAAATGACAAGACGAACACACACATATTACAGTCAAGTAAGTGTACCGACCGCCGCCGATTCCGAAATCTGTTCGATTGGCAAGAAATAGTACAGGAACTTGAACACCAGAGTGGACAGTGCCTGGAATGAGGCACTTGAAACACCGTTGGAACGCCTCGTACGGTTACACGTCCTCATCAAACTGCCATCTTCTATTAAATCGCCGGTAGACATACAATAATCAGTTTCCGGTGGACAGCCATGCGGGACGTATTCTGAATAAGGCTCGATGAAAAATAAAAAAAAGAAAAAAAAACTAACACCGACATAAAACATAACAAATCCAAAACTGTCCTAACACAAAACATCCGTCTACCTCACAAACACCGAGGACTCCCTGTACACGAGGGATACCAGCTGATCCACACTCCGAACACCCAACGCCCAACAAACCACTAAGAGGTGTTCTGCGCTTCCATGCTCCGATCCGTCTCTAGTTGCCGCCATTCCGTAGATCGTACACAGTATTTTTCCCCTGTATTTGATCCACTCATTATGGTTATATCTTATCTTTTACTTATTTGATATATTATAAGTGATCCATCAACAAACATAGCACATACTTTGTAGTAAAATAAATAAATTGGAATAAGTTTTAAATTATGTTCATTATGATGCGGAATGGTTTGGGAAACGGTGATGAGCTGTCTCAGATATCTGATTTACATAACTTTCTTGGCCTTAAGAATTGTCCTTTGTTCCTTCGCAATTTAATTCTACATGATGGCTTAGTTATGCGATCTGTCGCTCTTATTCTGTTGTTATTATTCGATTCCAATTTATTTAGGCATCTTAGTTACAAGCTATTTAAGGTCCATTTGGTATGTATATTAATTAAACTGTCGATTAGTATTAAAATATTGTTCAGGCCATAAGGTAAAGTGAGAAAGAACTTATCGGGTGATGTCCTGGCATGTAGGGATTATAGAACAATTTTTTGCAATATTTCTTAGTTTGCACGCCATATGGGACAGATTTTAGTGTAGAGGACAACTCGACATGATCGTGGTCAAACAGGAAATTTCTCACTTTTGTTAGGACAAGGTAGATATTTAATATCGAAAAACTGAATGGAAAATGAAGTTGAGTCGTATGGAATTTTAGGATTTTTAAAAAGGACGTACAGGGTACGCAGCATGAATGTGAATGGAAATTAATTTATAATAGTTATATTTTGAAAAATTATTTAAATAAGGTTTAACATAATTAAATTGTCAATAATTTCGGATGATTGGTTCTTTTAAATATTCGGGTTTTGGTGTTTCCTCACTCGTGCGGGGGATCGGCAAGGGTAATAGAGTCTGTCCGCTCCTTTGAGTGAAAGAAGAGAGTATGAGGAGGGTGGGGTGGAAGTTTAGCCGAGTTGAGCGAGGGATGCCTGGCGGCAGCAAATTGTTCTGCTGTGATCTGTTAAATAGGTGGCCCACGAGGTTCAAGACTTGATAGGCAAGTTTTTTTATTTGTCGCCTGGCACCCTGCCATAATAGTGTGCCTGAGAGTTTGGTTTAATGTTTTTAACAGGCCGAGTTATAATGATGGAACTTTGGGAATAAAACCATGTCTGCCTTTTCCTGCTCTTAGTACGGGCATAGAGGATTGAAATCTCTTACGTCCTCCATCAGTTTAAAGACATTTCGTATAGTGTGAAGCATAGTTTGCATTTAAGAAATGCTTAACGAAGTCAAAATAGATAAATAGTTAGTAGGATTGCAGGGTGTATCTCGACCGAAGGTGAGATATTGAAAAGTTTAAGCGAGAAGTCACGGTGAGTCGAGGAAATATTTGAGTTACTTTGTTTAAAGAGAAAGCTCACGAGATGTGAAGTGACAACCTTAATAATTACCTGTACAGTCGACCCCGTTGTCCTCCAGGATCATACGACACCTGGAAGATTATACAGTAGCTCCACAGCAATATAGTTGACACGAAGCAGAGCCAGGATCAGCACAGCGATGGGTTATTGTTCGACCCGCTAGCCAAGCAACTTGTTTGACGTTACCGGCCGCAGACCAGAGAAGAGTGCACACACCCGACATCTAGTTTGCTCTTGTAGGCAAAAGAGATAATTGAAATTTCCCACTGTGACTGGTGTTTGACCGCTGATTTTGCTGCTGACACTTAACGCTTGTATGTGACAATGCTCACTGTGATTGAGGTTTACATGCATGTATTGTTTCTGTCTAGTGATTTCTTTTGTGAATAAGATTAACATGCTTGTTAGTATATTGTGTTCATTGTGTAACAAGTATATTTTTAATAAAAATCTATAAAAGAAGGTTGCTTCAGACTGGGTTCGACTCTGTGTCCATTGATTTGGGACGCTTGCTTCTTATTTGTGCAAAGATATAAGCGAGATAGGTCTTTTTTATTTGCCCGTATGTATGAATGCCCTTTCCTATCGTTTGGAGTCTAGTCTGCTGTCTATTCTATGACAATTGGCTAGAGCCCTTCTGGCTGATAACATATAAATTAAAGGATAATATATATATAGAGAAAATAGATATATAACCTTTATTCTCAGATAAAAACATCCCTGTCGGCCACTTCCTAGATACTAATATAGACTTTGCTTGGACTATGACTCCCTAGTTTCGCTGAGACAGACACTCGTCTATGAATTATTTTGTTTCAACTCTGAATCTTGATCATGATAGAATCCGAGGGGAGGACTTCGAAGTCATTTTAGTTTGTTTCAGCTATATTTTAGATGTCCTTCGGTACGTCGTAGGTAGGTCTCCTTGTAAACTTGCGGCATTGCCGCCTGGTCTACTCACATGGTTCACGCGCGAAATAATTGGTATATGGATCTTGTGAAGGAGGGCATTTTCTGTAACATGTTGGAAATAGAGATTAACACCTTGTGCCATCTCCGCTCTCCGCGCTTATAGTTAGAGATGATAGTCTTTTCTGCTCATCCTAGCTTGATCCCTTGCGATGCATGTCCGTTCTGTATTCTTCACGTGCGTAAATTCCTGTTTTTCATATTGTCTTTCTACCCCTCCGTCCAGCATGCTGTTATTGACATTTCATGATCCCGCGTTCAACTTATAAAGTTTTTTTTGCAGCTGTATTCACAAAAGCTTCTTTGAGTGAGTTAGAATGTGAATGTAACCCAACGCGTTCTTGTTTATCATTTGCATACCGCTATTGTTTCATATAACGGGGTAACATTTTTTCCGGTAGGTCAACCATTCCGTATTCGTTCATCATCATCTTGCGGTTCATTTTTTTAGCATGTTCGCTATATCCGCGTAATGGTCACTATTCGCAGCTGACTGCGCATTTTTCGTTTATTTATATACTTCTTTAGTTTATTTATTATTTTTCCAGTGCAATACTCGCATTTCTGCTTTCAGTGGAACAATGGAAAGCCACAGGGAGGTAAGGATTGAAAACAGACTTTGGTATGTCATCATTGCAGGCAGTTAGTCTTAAACACGCAGCACATGGAGAATAGTGTGATGAGAGGCGGTAATTAGGTTGGCAGCTACGCCATTTACTCTTAAGGCATTCAATACGGGACAAAAAGTTCATATTAAGGGCAAGCTTTGTATCTCGATGATGAATTTACGTGAATTGATGCAGCTCAGGATGTTTCAAGTCTAGGATGGCATTTTTATGGATACCCTAGTGGATAACCTTATATTTCGCTATTAGACTGGGTGGAAAATACTTTACTTGTTGTTCTTCTCGGACTGGTTAGTACGTTTCAGCAGCGCGCTGCGGTAAGACCTCTTCAGCCTTCATACCTGGCCTCGTTTGCTTTTGCTTCCACAGGCATCTCGAGTACATCCTTCCACCATTGGATCATCAACACGTCCTCTTTGGCTAAGCTGCCATTCGTTCTACTATAACAACCGTTTGTCGACAGGCCTGTACATGTGGACTACGTTTCACCTGTGTCTAGGTTTTTGTCAGCGTGAAGAAAAGGAGGTCGTCTCAAGTTTTTAGTTGTCTGAGCTCCGTAGATTTTCGGAGGTTCGCGATATATTAAAGCAAGCAGTCAAGGACTGTATATACTATTTCAGGCCTGATGGTTTGGAGCTGAGGCCATGAAGACTCTTTCGTGCTTCATTCACAGATGAACTTCTGAGGATCGCCGCCTTAGCCATGTTTGATCGAAGTTTGTGGAGTGGCGTGAGAGACCCAGGTTGTTTTCCACGGCAAACACCCAATTCCGGTCCAGCCTGTTGACGCCGTGGGCCTGAAGTGGTCAGCTGACTCTTCACTTTCACTTGGCCTCGGTTTAGTGTGAAACATTGTTTAACAGGAGGCTTCTGAGTATTTTCGGATGGAGGGTGCCATTTCACAACACCATCAGCATTGGCTGGTCAGAGAAGTGGTGCAGTGCGCCATATGCTTTGCAAGGGTATCACCTAGTTGAGGGGCTTTCGCTCCAGGTACCCTGCCACTGACAGAAGGCTGGACGAGAAAGTTGCAGAGCAGTGGGAATCAGAGAGGAATGTGAAAGTTCTAAGTATCGTCTTTCTCCACGAATCGTTGGAATGTCCTTAGTAGTTGTGATTATTAAGTGGCACCCTGAAGTTGGCTGGAGATTCGTTTGGCAGGTTTCTACGTGCTTCCCATTTATGGCTCCTAAAGTTGTTGGGGGAAGTTTCACTTCTGATCCCCTAGTCTGCATATCATTCGCCAGCGCTTCTTCAAGTGGACGGGGTACATGGAGGAGCTCATCAAAGGTATTTTCTTCGACTTGATGGCTCTGCACCACTTGTTCCTCTTGACACGAAATGCTATGGTTGTTACTGTTGTGGCACCCTCACATTGCCGTACTGGCAAGCTTCCTTGTAACAATGTGTGTCCCATCGTAGGCGCCGATTGGTGTGAGAGGGAAGGTCTGTGCACTACCAGTTTCAGCGGATCAGGGCTCCGCATGTTGGGCGTCGGTTACCGGGAAATCAGTTGGTGTATTCGCTCCTTTTGGTCACACTTGCTGGGGTCTCAAGCCACTCCACAATTCGTAAATTCCATGGCTGGCGGGCATCCTCGAGATGAAAGTTCTGGAATGCACAAGGCAGTTAGTCGCTTGTTGGTTCTCATTTCCTCAGCGTTCTCACAAGTGCAGGCAGATTGTTAGAGATATACAGTTCCGTTAACTGTGCTGTTTTTGGATCTGCGCGATGCCGATTTTCTCGGACCTCCAGAACATCGGTTCTTAGGATCGCTCTTCCTTTTCCTTCTTTTTACGTAGAACGGCAGGGTGTTTTTAATTGAGCGGTCCTGGTAGGAGTGTGCCTTCGCGACTAGTTGGATGAACAATGTTTTGTTTCGAGCGTATTCCCAAAAGGTTAGGTGTTGTGGGATGATCCACCTGGTGGTAGATGAGCTGGATGCTGTGCGAAGAGCTCAGAAGCTCAGAATTTTTTAAGGCTGAAGAGGCTCTGTACCGTGCAAGTGGCTGCCTGGGACTGAGAAGTGACTGCAATTCCAGGTGATTTCTGCCCCTTGTTTTATAGGAAATAGTTAGGTTTCGCACTATGGGGTATCCTTTTTGCATCCTTTGGACATCCCTGCTGACATCCTACATATCTTGAGATATACGTCCCTTATATGAATTTTTTTTCCGCTTTTAATGGGCTTTGTATGCGAGCTGATGCCGCTTTTCATTCCTTTCTATTCCGGTGCTACTAATAGCGTGCATGTGCTTCCAGTAGTCTTTTACTCTCTTCTCCTGTTTCCATTTTCCCAACTGAAGCAGATGGCTTCGAGTTAGCATTAACGGATTTTGCTTTGCAGTTGCAGATGCCTATGCGGTATATTTGCCGATCGTCGTTTTAATTGGAGGTGATGACGGATGTACTAAGCGGATTGTCGCTCGTATGCATAGCGGATGTATAAACAGACGGCGTTGGGTACTGATTTTCCCACTAAAAGTTTTGTGTTCAGCTCAAGAACTTTTTGGAGCGATGATGATGGGTTCCATAACGAACATAGATGGCTGGAACCGGATAGAAAGTATGAAAAACGGACTTGCAGTGCAGTACAGAACCCGGCATGCATCCGGCCCGTTAAC